>JALLBC010000371.1:0-19105 GCA_036939775.1 Skeletonema grethae | reverse complement strand
CTATTCTTCTTTCTTCTCCTTTCTTCACGCACTTCATTTTTCATTTGCCCGCGCGGCGCCTGCTCAAAAATCTGTTGTGCGAAAAACCTTCCTTTTTTCATTCGGGTTTGATCAACTTGCACATGGGAACCCCTCTCATTCATATCATAGTTCATTCCCTCCGACACAATTAAACCATGTCGGGCCGAAACAACTCCGATGTGAAAGCCTCTAGCGGCTTCTCTTTAGCGGGCTCATTAATTGGAGGAAATCGGAACAGCGGACGCGACATCGGGCGAAATAAAACAGACGCATCGGCTAGACTGCGAGAAGGTCTTAATTCATCATCGTCAATGTCAAATAGCCCAGTTTCTTCACCCAATCGGAGCCATTTAAAGCAGAGAAGTTCACATAGAAGAGTTGCTTCCTATAGACAAAATTCTGCTCCAAAATCTCCGACTAGGAGTCCTAATAAGCACAAGCGCTCGGTATCACAAGATATATCATCTGTGGGCGGATTTAAATTTCCAGGTTTGTCTCTCTCGCCCAGCACCAGCACTGATAGCTCAGACAAACTTTCCGACCGAAACAGCTCAAAGGGAGGAGATTCCAGTACTTCATATTCTTCGCCTCCCAAAACATCAATGAACAAAAATCTGGAAGAGTATTACTCCGCGGTCACGCCGGGTTATAAGAATGCATTTACAGTGTTGTCAGGAGGCAAGAAAAGTTCTGATTCGAATGATAAAAAAATGTCTCCCTCTTCATATCAAATGATCAAGGAACAAGTAGCAAATGGAACTAACAAAACCAAATCACCACCATCATTACAAGCAGCTGTATCCCAAACAGCAATAGACAATAATAATTCTCTTCAAAAGCAGCAACAGCCCAAGAGACCAATAGTTGTCACTAAAAGTATATCAGCATCTCCCCCTAATACTCCAACAGAATCACCGTCTCCATCATCCAAAATGAACCAGCAACAACGAGTCTCACGGGCATCTTCTCCGTCTCCTAATAAGATGCACTCAAGAAGGACACGGTCGCCATCGCCTGCAAGAGTCGTAAAACCAACAACAGCAGCAACAGCAACAACACGTGAAGCATCACCAATGCGTGCTCCATCACCATTACAATCAATAAAGAGCAAGCTGGCAAAGTCGAAAGGTAGTGGGAAGTATTCTGCCGCTGTCAGTAAAGTTTTGGGAGACGACGATGATAATGCTGCAGCGAGTGTATCCGAAAAATCTAAAGGCAGTACTCCTACTTCAGGCAGCAACAGCAGTCCCACGAAAACAATATCTTCTTATGGATCTCCTCAAAGGAAGAGTCAATTGAGGGCACGATCCCCTTCTCCTTTACGTCTTATTCGAGCAATTGGCAGTAGTAAGGACTCACTTGATAATCGTTCGTACCAAAATATGGATGTGGACGACCAGGAACCAACTAGCAAAGGTGCTTCCTCTGTCTCATTGGGAAAAACATCGTTTCGATCCATGTCGCCTGGTCGACTAAAGAAGAACATCAAGAGTAAATTCACGTCGGCATCACCGAAGCGAGAGCGCCCTCCACAACCACAACAGCGCTCTCCGCAGTCAAAAATACCTCTTCATCCAACTGGAGGCTCAGATGACGTTAGAAGTAAGCATAGCTTTGACGATGGTTTGGATCAAATTGCATTAACTCTGGGGAGCACCACTTTGAGTTTTGATGTTGCTGAAGATGATCCATCAGTAGCAGAAAAAGAAGAAGAGGAATCTGTGGATATGAATGTTGAAGAACCTGATATTGAGGACGGATGTCTTATCAACACAACTTCGTCTAATATCTTTCAAAGAAGAGAGTTTGTGCGTGCAATGGGAGGGACCAATGAAGCATCGTCAACCAAAAAATACATTCAACTGGGAGACATTCTTTGCGAGCAAGAAGGGGAGCAGTTAAATCGTGCAATTCAAATGTATTATGCAGGTCTTGGTACTGTTCTGTCGAGGATACGGGAGTGGTCATCAGAGCAAGAAGAAGTAGAAGATGTCTCTATTGTTGATGGAGAAAATAATGTGCCTCCCCTGCCATCGACAATACCTTCGAACTTGACATATCGTGATTTCGTCAGTGTTGCAAACTGTGCAGACGTAAATGTGCTCCTTCTAGTCATATCGTCGATTCTCTTTCGTTCGGGAAATGCTCACTTTCGTCTTAAACAGTTTGAGACTGCTTGTCGTGACTATTCCAGTGCACAGTCATATCAATTGATTCGGACAAAAGCTCTGAGTAGTCATAACATGAATGAATCTCTCGTGATGGAAGATGCAAAGTTGAATGGACGAGTCAAAAACAACATGGCCTCAGCCCTGTCTAAACGGCGACGATACGAAGAGTCTCGTGCTGAGTATACAAGAGCATTGCAAATAAAGCAAAGTACCTTGGAGACATTGCACAAGTCAGCACGTAAGAAGGGTGAGTCTGCGAAGGATATGGACGATAAAAATTTGGTGTCAGATATTGCATCCACATTCCACAACATTGGTCTGCTTCGACTAAGTTGTGACGAATCGGCTAAAGCAGAGAAGGCATTCAAGCAATCTCTCTCGCTGCGGGTGAAGAAATTTGGTTTGGATGATTTGCGTGTAAGTTCAACTCTAAACGCACTAGGTGGGCTGTACTACAAGACGAGAAGATATGATGATGCCTTTCGCTCCTACAAAGAATCTTTACGCATTTGGAAGTTGAATGTTGGCAAATCTGATCTTCAGACCGCGGAGCACTATTACAACATTGGTTTAGTATTTTATGCGAAAGGTCCCTATAGCAAAGCCAGAGTTTCAGTTGCCGAGTGTACCAAAATTCGGCGGCACTTGTGTGGGAACGTTAGTCTTCCTGTTGCAGAAGCACTTTACTTATTTGGTAAGGTGTCGCTATCATTGGGAAATTTCGAAGATGCGAGCGATAAATTACAAGAAGCGCTCGCTATCCGGCAAAAGCTGCTCAAGAAAGATCATTTGCTAGTGTCTAATGCTCATTTGCTCATGGGCAAGGTTCATCTTGAGATGGAAGAGTTCGATAAGGCGATGCGCTCATTTTCTGTCGCCCTTGCAATTCGTACAGATCGTCTCGGAAAACACCATTTGTCTACAGCTGAAGTCTTGCATGCGGTCGGATCTGCGTACATCGAAGTGGACGAGTACCCAAAGGCTTTAGAAACACTGCAAGAAGCACTTCGTCTTCAACGTCAGTTCATAGGGCCTAGTTTAGAAGCGGCAGAGACGCTGAATACCATGAGTTTGGTCTTTTTCAAATCTGGCGATACAGAGAGAGCAATCGAGCTTGGTGAGGAAGCTTTGGTGATGGTTAAATCATCAGCTGGCTTCGACCACATACTTGTTGCCCACGTTCTGAAACACAACGGAGATTATTACCAAGATATTGAGGCTTACGATGACGCTATGGAATCTTACGGCGAGAGTCTTCGTATTATGGCTGCATGGATCGGAAGAGAGCATGTCTTGTTATCGAAGACTTTGAGTGAAGTGGGCGTGGTACGCTTCAAAACGGGGGAGTATACGATAGCAAAACAGTCTTTTACAGAAGTAAGTTGGTTGTGGGATTTTTTAACCTCATTTGCGCAAGCAGCGCTAACCAATAGTTTTGTCTTTGTCTTGACATTGTTTCATTCAGGCATTGAGAATTATGCGTCTACCCGACAATGGGAACGACAGTTCGTCAATATATCCCACTTTGAGTCATTTGGGACACGCACTCTACAAGAACAAAGAACTCAAGCTTGCGTCTGAAAGTTATCTGGAATCATTCAATATCCAAGCAAGTATTGTAATTGGAGAGGATAATCGAGATTTGGAAGGTTTCAGTAGCAAGATGAGTTCTATAGAAGATGAGATAATGACACTTGATCAAAGGGGCGAAGATACGTCAGAGCTTTCTTCAGCCCTCGGTGGAATCGCAAACATCCTCCGCTACATTGGACTAGTAAACCAAGAACAGGGAGAGTTTGAACAGGCTTTGTACGTGAACAAGCTATCCCTCTCAGTACGTCTGTTGCAACCGTTCAAGGAATACTCAGCGATTGCCCTATTGGCAGAAACTATTGCTATGTTTGAATTCAAGCTCAAAAATTTTGAGCAGGCGCTTCACTACTTCAATCAAGCACTTCAAGCGAAGAAAGAGTTGCAGGGTGATGTGACGATCGACGTGGCCAGGACGGTGAATAACCTTGCCAACATCCATTTTTCACTTGGTAATCTGGACGAGGCGATGGAACTTTATCAAGAAGCACTGGAAATCAAGAAGAGCTGCATTGGGGAGGATTCTGACGATGTTGCCAATACTCTCAAGAACATCGCACAAGTAATGGTCACGGCGGGGAGAGAGCAAGATGCTTTACAAGCCTATCAAAGTATTGTCGATATCCGCCAAAAACGTTACGGAGAGAATCACATGTCTGTCGCTGAGATTCTGGCGACTATGGGTGATGTATACATCAAACTCGCAGAGCTAGAGAAAGCGATGACTTACTTTGAACGAAGTATCAAGATACATACGACCCAAGACGTTCCTTGCGACGAACGTATTTTGGAGAACTTGGGATCTATCTATGGCAAATTGGGAAAGTGGCAGAAGGCAGAATTTATCTTCAAGGAAATTGTACAAATGAGACGAGCAGAACATGGTGATGACTACTTGGCTGTGGCTAGAACACTTGATCTCCTGGCAGTGTCGTACATTGAGCAAGACCGCTCTTCTGAGTCTATTCAACACCTCAAAGAGGCTCTACGTATCCGAAAGGCATGCCTTGATACAGATGATGGTGAAATATTGGCTTCTCTCAATAAGCTTGCCTTTGTTTATAAATCTGTGGATATGATAGATGAGATGGAGCAGGTAAAAGCAGAGTTTGAAGCTATCCAAAATGGAGTTGAGCTATGATGAATGGTCTTGTTTTTGTGAAGTTGAAGTGGTAATGAGTTGCACGTAGTTCACTTTTTTGTTGCAGGTTTAAGCAATAATAAATGATGTACTCTGTTGCATATGTAGTATCTTTTAGTTGGCTCAGTTGCTCAGAAGTGTACTGTTATTCCATCATCACTTGCTCCTGCTTCTCTTGTTCTCTCTCTAGAATCTGTAGAAGTAGCATCTTGTCAAAATCGTTATTGATATTTCCAAACCAGCCTACGCAATCGCAAATGGGAATGACTCGTCCACCTCTTCTTTGTTCTTTGGGCAGAAGCAAGAAGGTAGGAGATACTTATTGCTTGAAGTACGACGTAGCGGTAGCGGTACAATAGTGAGAATAGGTTTTGCCGCATACCTCCTGATCAATATTGTGAAGTCGAAGAGTCGAGATAGTCATGTGTATCACAAGATAAAGGTGAGAACCTCGAAATTAAAAGAAAGCGCCCGTTTAATGCACAAGGGAATTAATATATCCCACATGTTTGAAGATCAAACTGGTTCTCTATGTATCTTTCAGCGAATTGCGCGAAAGTGCCCGCCAAATTGGCTGACCCATGATTGAACCCAGTCAAAAATCAGAAACACGCAGCCAGCACGCGTACGCCCCCACGACCCGACAAAAGTGTGAGAGGCGAGACGGCAGAGATCTGCTACGAAAGGCTTTTCATTGGCACCCACCATTCAGCTACCGTTGAGAAATCATCGCATCTCCAAGCAACATCAATCGGTTACGTGGCCTTGTCGTCTTCTTGGACATCAACAGCGCCATCATCACTATCAATCCAATAGGTGGGGTTGCAGCATCGATCTGACTGGCCAAACATTGTTCTTTGCCCCTCCCTGATCGGAAAGCTCCCGCCACGATCGACGAGCCTTCTCACTCATTTTGACTGCACTTTGCGCGAAGCCACCTGCTGCTGCTTCCTGCCGCACACGAAGAGAGAACGTGCTGTTGGTGGAAAAACACGGAGATAACGACCGATTTGGAAACAAAATAATAATAACAACACCATGATGGCACCCAGCGCCGAGACGATGGTCCTCCCCGCAGCTTCCTCCGTCCACCACGCCGCATCTTCTTCCTCCACCACAGAAGCTGCCGGCGAAGCGTCTCGCCCCCCGGTGAAGCAGCAGAGTCATTCCACTTCCTCCCCATCTCCCGATCAGAGCCTCACCACGCCCAAGCGCTTCCGCGTAAAAAATGTATCGCTGCCCGAATCGTCCTCCATTGCAGCGGAGAAGTCGTCTAGTGATAATGCCGTGACTCCCAGCACGGTGGGACCGGCGGAAACTCCCGATAGCGTCATGGTTGCGGAGGAAAATCCCGTGACCGCGCAGACTTCACTAACCCGGGTAGATGGTACGCATGTTAGCAAACAATGGGGGACAGCAGCGTCAGGAGGCAATGATCATTCCGCCTCTTCTGCTGCAGATATTTCATTGGGGGGAGCAGGAGCCGTATCGGCCGCAGAACGTGTCAAGATGAATTCTCGATCCGGGACGAGCAACCACCACCAGCAGCAGCAGCAGGCGCAGCCACTGCACAATCATCAAGTAGTGATGACAAACAATCATAGCAAGGCATCATCATCCGTGGCGTTTACTCAAATTACCCCTTCGATCAAGCTGGGACCTCGTATCTCGCATGGTGACAACAATAGCAGAGAACAGGGCGATGGAGAGATGCCGGTGATGAAATTGAATATGCATCGAAGAGGGCAGAGTGGTCAAGAATCTTTTGAAGAGTTACCATCAAAGAAGGAGTCTTCTTCATCCTCATCAATTGCTTCTGCTCCCACCGCCGGAGCAGCAGCACCCAATACTTCATCAAATAATACTGGAATTCAGAATGCACCGCAGCAGCAGAAGCAACCGCAGCAATCCAATCGATTCAAGGTGGAGCATCAACAACAACTCCCCCCTCCCACGTTTTTGGCTGCGAAAATTAGTCCATTGAGGTCCAAATCATCGAGGGCGAAGAAGGCGGAGTTAAAAACTAGGGGGAAGACACCTCCCCCTCCACCATCATCAGCAATTGCAGCATCATCCAACAGTGCAGATGTAAGTTTCTTTTTGTTGAAAAAACAAGTACATTTATTTTTCTGCGCTTTTTCTCACTCTTGCACTCTGTTCCTAACATTATGATACGAATGCAGCAGAACAATTTGCTCTCCCCTGGAATGTTCTTGGCTCCCCGCACTCCCAGAAGTCAATCGGGTGTCATCGCAAATGCAAAGACCACTGGCATGACACCTGGTATGACACCGACTAATTTCGCAAGTGATTTTGGCAAGGGCTTCAAGCAACAAGAGCTCCAATATGACCCAGCCAATTCATTTGCATGGTTGGATACTCCAGGTGGAGCCGGCCTCTTCTCTCCGAATGGTGGTTTAACGACTTACTCTGCTCACAACACTCCCCGGGGGATGTATGGCTTCCTTGGATCTGGCAAGACACCGGGGGGAAACATTCCAGATGCGGAAGTGCTCAAGGCCAACGGGGATTTGGGGGTGAACACACCCAAGGTTCCAGATGCTCAGCAGGGCATGATCTGCATCTCTCCACTCAACTCGAAGAAGGGCAAGTCGAAAACTTTTTCTGCTCCCGAAACTCCCATGAGTATTAACTACAGTGAAATCTTTGCATCGCCCATGTCAACGATTCGGAGGGCAGATATCCACACGGCCGAAAATAATATCAATATTGATGCCGATCTCAATGCATTGCTCCAGCTTGCAGAAACAACTACTCCGGGAGGGACTCGACCGGTTTCATTCATGTCACCGGTGCTGAGTACTCATTTGAGGAGGCAATCTACGAATGGAGAGGGTCAGACTGCTGAACCACCGTCGTCGTTGCAGCTTCCGATTATTAGTGGAACTTCGGCTGCAGCTGCTGAAAAGGGCACTCCGCAGCTTTCCATTCGATCCACCTCTAATGGAAGGGGTACGACCAAAGGGTCTGGAACTGGTAGGAAGAGGGGCAGGCCACCAAAGAATAAGAACAAGAATGTCGAGACACCTGCCCCAAAGCAGCAGAAGCAAGCGCCGATGCAGCAGCAACAGCAATACCAAGAGCTTCCTACTACGTACCAACATGGAAACCACCAACCTCAGGTTATGCATTATCATGGGGGCGCTCCTCAGCAGTACTATCATCACCCTGCTCACCATCATCAAGGATGGGTGTATCCTGGCCAACCGCCACAGTATTCCTACGCAGACCAACAGCGACCGCAATCTGCCTCGCCAGAAGATGCCGAAGGTAAGACAGTTACAAGAGGTAGGGGGAAGCGACGAGGATCCAAAGTATCAACCACGGGTGAGAGTTCTGGTAAGCGGGTAAGAAGAGCTTCTCCGAAGAAAGCCAAAGTGCCGCAGGAACTGAATGCACAGGATAATGAAAAGATTGAAGCGGCGATAGGTGCTGTGAGGAGGTCTAGTGTAAAGCAGAAGAAAAGCCCCGAAGACAAGGGAGCATTGCCGCGTGGTGTGACTATGCGTCCATCTGGGAAATGGGTAAGTAACTTTGTGCGTTTTGTATTGAAGTTCATTTATTATGCTCCCGAATATCTCATCAAATTCATTGCAACAATTCTTTTTTTGCATTGCAGCAAGCACAACTTTATTACGCCGGGAAATCACGATACATTGGAGTGTTTGATTCACGCGAGAAGGCTTGCTTGGCGTATGAGATCTCAAGGGAAGTGCTCAAGACGGATAAGGGAGAAGATCCAAAACCTTCTGATATTGACGCTAACATCAACTTAGCACGGAAAGCTGCTTTTGCTGGAGTGGGGAAGAGCTGATTTTATTACATTCATAATATGGTGACGATGAAAATCAGTTATTCCTGATCCACTCCCTGTATATGTACTTTTGAATATATTTACGATTCGAGGAGAACGTAATTTAGACAGCTACAAATAGATAGAACTATACTCTAATGTTTCAATACAATAGAATTGACTTCGTAACATGTGAGCACAAACACGCTCCCGTTGTATCTCTTTGCAGTGATAAGTAGTGATTGAATCTGCAGAATCCATCCATATCACAGTGACACATCCTCTGAGAATCGACTGCTGTCTCGTTCACAGGAATTCCATAATTGCCGGCGGCCCGGCGGCAGAAAAAATGAAAAAGTAGATCCCAGAGGGTCGCTAAATTAGAATTCTTTTGACATGACTGGGATCTGCAGAGCATATTGACGAAAAGCATTGGCTATACTCGACCCTGTTTTCTCACGTTCAATCGCCAAACACTTTTGGGTATCAATTCCGACGTACCTCAAATCGAATCTTATTCTCCGTTCATTTTAGAGCAAAGCTGTCTTCGTCGCAGTGTGCCAGAAAAGTGTGATGGGAAGCCCCTCCATGTTGAAAGCGTCATTGGTGTGAAAAACAATGAATAGCACCATTGTTTAATTGGCAGCACTCAAGAACAATTGACGCTGCACCATACCCGCTACTATTAATATCGTAGGCAGTAGAGTGTGGCAATTAAACACTCGGCAACAGTAGTATTTGATCGGCGGGCCGCTCCAAGGTTCCCCAATCGAATTTTATTTGCCGAATTCTTTCTGCACACAAGTTAGGTGTGAGAATATTAAGCCAAGAAGAAGTCGGAAGCATTGTTCTCTAAGAGAATTATATAATAACTGCTAGTAACTCTGCCCTCTCCAGAAGAGCTTAAATGGCGGAAGTGATTCCAATGATGGGAGGCCGTGATTTTGCGGCAGTAGGAGAAAGCGCAGAATATGATATTCATGCACAAAGCCCCCTTGTAGGAGGGGGGTACCAACAAGAACAGCAGCCCCAAGGACAACCTACCACGGGTGGCGATCAATACGCCGAATATTCTCCCTATCCTCCTCCCCACCATCAGGCGCCGCAAGCTGCGGACGGAGATCCCTACGGATCTCAGCCTCCCCAATTCGCCGCGGCTCCACCTACGCACGGGTTCCAGAATATTAATGACGACAGTAACCATCAAGATAGCATTGATGACAAGACACGTTCTTCTAAAAGCTCCCAGGTCATCATTGACCAAGAGAGGCTAGAACGACCAATGAAGCTCTTTGTGGGCCAAGTTCCCAAAACCATGGCTGAGGAAGACCTCGCGTTCGTCTTTGAACCCCATGGGCGCATTCTTGATCTTACCATAATTCGGGACAGGCGGTCCGGCAGCCATAGGGGATGTGCCTTTGTGACTTATGAGAGTGGAGCTGATGCCATGAAAGTTGTTGATGAGCTGCATGGAAAGTATACCTTTGAGGGTGCATCTTGGCCGGCTCAAGTGAGGCCGGCGCAAGGTGAGATCGATGATGAATCAAGGACTGATGGTAAGTTCTTACTTTGATTATAGATTATGAGGGTTTGTGTTTTTTACAGCAACCTCATACGTTATTGTTTCAATCCTATCTTTTGAAGACGTATCAAAACTATTCGTTGGGCAGCTTCCCAGAGATGTAGATGAACAATTTGTCCGCGAATTATTTGCTCCGTATGGGGAGATTTCAAGCGTTTTCGTTATCAGGAAGAAATCAGAAACAAAAAACGGCTGCGCATTTGTCAAATTTGCCGATAGGGACATGGCCCAAAACGCAATTGATTCTCTCGATGGGGAGATTCGCATGGAGGGAGTCGAAAAGCCCTTGAAGGTCAAGTTTGCGGACCCAAACAAGCAGCAACAATGGCAACAGCGTGGGGGTGGCACACCAACTAGGGCACCTGTTCATCCAAGTCACAATGACATGTATATGAATCAACGGGGAATGATGGGAGGGGGGTACTACATGACTCATCCTCCTGGATCTATGTCTCCTGTCTATCCTCAAGCAGTTTCTCCCGAAGAATATTCACAAACTGATAGCACCCCTCCAGCTGCCATCATGACTCCTGGAATGCAACCCCCTCCTCTTATGGGCATGCCTCCTGGAGCCTATCAGCATGGACATGAGTCACCAGTGCCACCTTATCATCAGCCTATGCCACACCCTTACCACCAAGGTTATGTGTCTTACGGACATGGACCTCCTTCACCCTATGGACCTGGTCAGCAACGCCAACGTTCTCCTAGCTTCGGAAGAGATTCTAGAGGCCCCCCTCCAATGCCTCGAAGGCCCCGGGAAGGCCCTGCAGGTGCGAACCTTTTTATCTACCATCTTCCAATCGACCTTACGGATGCTGATCTTGCGACGGCGTTCAACCCCTTCGGAAATGTTATTAGCGCCAAAGTTTATGTTGATAGATACACCGGTGAATCCAAAGGCTTTGGATTCGTTTCATATGATTCAGTGATGAGCGCTGAGCTTGCTATTGAGCAAATGAATGGGTTCCAAATCGGGAACAAGAGGCTTAAAGTCCAGCACAAGCGTGTGTCACATAGACCTCCACAGACGGGACTAGCCAACCCTGAAGCTAATATGCCGCCACTGATGTCACACCCTCTTGCCCAGCCCCCTGCACATAATTATTACAGCCAACAACCAATGACAGGTGGCCCAGGTCCTTATGACCAAAATGTTGCATCATCGCAGCCTCCTCAGCAAATTAACGTTTCGGGCTTAATTAGGGATGTTGGCGCGCTCGAGGCTGATGACAATGGCAGCGATCCGCAAGTAGCAAACGAGAGCTAAGTCTCTGTTTATTTGATGTGTACGATATGTGTTATGTGGAAGCGTCTCTTAAGGCTAATAGTTTAACCAGCTTTACCACTATCTAAAGCGCTAGATTTTTGTATCGTGTGGTATCTGGTCTTAGCTCTTGCTCGCAACCTTTCCATATCAATTTCAGTCTTCTACTTTGGACACAGGCAATTGTGATCAGTTGGGCTTTCAATCAGTTGTCGTCGCATTAGAAGTATCTGCTGGAATGAAAGAGGAAACAAAGTTGCTCCCAAGTGCTTCGGCCAAATTGTCGTGTTCGTTTTGTCAGTTTGTACATGCTATGCGCAAGTTGAGTATCGTCAGTATCCCTGTCTCACCTTCTATTGTTGAAATCGATTGATAGGATAAGCTGATCTGTAATATAATTGTAACAATATAAATCGTGGATAGTTTAAAGCTATCTTGTATCAAGAAGTTGGTAGCTACGATAGCATAATGGAACTGTCAAGAGCATTGCAAATTGCTAGATCAATCTTGATGCGAAGATGCCAAAAGGCAGTCATCATGTAAATAGATCAACAGATGACACATCCACTACTTGAAGAACTGCTTAATTTCGCTTTCAATTCTTTCTCAACTGAATCATAAGACTTTGCAAATCCGGCTCTATCTGGTAGTTTGTTAAAGTTGTGTTCATGAACAAGCTTGTTCCGTATTGTAACCAAGTAACGAAGTTTTTTAACAGTATCCGAGCTGAGACCATGCGATTCCTGAGCCGCTGTGATTTTGTCGTGTAGACCAACCGTCTTGCCACTTGGGGCTCCGAAGCCTGACTCTAGTAAGTGCTCCAAATCTTTTGTTGCCCGTATTACGAGTTCAAAATCATTCTTGTATTGGGTGTAGGAAGTGGTAGTGGAAAAGGTAGCTCCCATTGTGGCGGTGTCTGACTACAATGCCTGCTTGTGCTTTACTGCTGGTAGTAAAAGTTAGTATGAAGCATGAATGTTAGATAGTAGGCAGCCGAATCCACTTACTTGCCACTGTTTGTTTTTTATTGCAGCCAATGCAATGCCATAGAATGCCATGGTGCATGAATATGTCTACGTAGCGACCCACGTAGGAATCAAATGAGAAAAGGGCGCGCAGGTCGCTTATGGCATTATTCGCTCGTATCGTCGGCATCTATGCTATCTGCCTTGCTCACTTGCACTTGGCAACGCTGCAGGGTGCTCTCCCTTGCAAAGATTGCTCATATTATTCATACGGGGTCTATTACTGGTCGGTAGGTGGAAGAATATATTATGGTGGCAATGGTTTTCGAGCAAACAAACAGCACAAAATATCTATTTATCTATTATGAACTCTGATTTCGCATTCCCTGCCTTTGAAAGCCATGGCGGTCGTCTGGAGCCATTTAACGACGGACATTGTCCTGAAACATTCGTCAATAGAGGGTCCGATGAGTCCACAGATTCTGCAAGAATTGTGAGGTACAATGGCCATTGCCCATCTGCATCGAACTCGGTAGAAAATGATGTGCATGTTTACAATGACGTCCTCAATCCTCATCACGTCCAAATGCTCTACGAAGCTGCCGCCCCTTCCAAACACAGCAATGAAATGGACTCGACTTTGTCAGCTCCGTCTCTTGACCTAACTGGCGAGAGTCCCTGGGGCACTTACGTGACTGTTGAAGAAGCTTTGGACTGGATTAATTGGACCATGATAAATGACAATTGCAAAATTGATGCAACAACATACGAAGATTATCTAGCATCATGGAGAGCAAATGTGATGAACTTTCACAAATGGCAGGAACAACAGAAACATACATCCTTGACTGATGAAAAAAAGGAAGATCAATCATACCAATCAACAACGAGAAGGAACAATCTAGATCAAGCTAAGAATCATGTTGAAAGTATGGATCTCATTCGTCATGCTCTTGCTATCGAGGCGGTTGCAAAATTCTTCGTTGAGAAGATTCCTTTATCATCAGGTGACTTCGTCACATCTTCTCAGCAGAATCAATCAACAAGCAAGCAGCTCTACACAAAAAGTGAGTTCCTGAAACAAGCTCACGGTGTTGCTGTGTGGGCATTGTCGTCAAGACCAGGAGCGTCGGTGCAATACCATATTGATTACGCCGAGTTGTTAAGATACGAGTACAACGTGACTGTTCCTCCTCTTTGGGCTGGAACAATTCAGTGCAGTGCACTATGCAACAATAATCAGAATGCCAAGCCGACAAAAAGAATGGTGGGAGGTGAATTCTGTGTAAACTTGCGTGGGTTAGACCATTATGCAGAGCATGGGTACAAAGGGATGTTATCGGGAGATCCAATGGGAGGTTGGAAGAGTCCAGAGACAGCAAGATGTGGAGTCCATCTTGACTCCTCCAACAAATGGGTAACCATCCCATATGCGTGCAATCGAGGGATTGTGCACAAGGGCGATTTACCTCATTTGTCTGCTCCTATTCAAAACATCGATGATGATAACCTCTCTCGTGTCATCGTTGGTTTTAATGTATTTGGCCACGACGTAGGTGCTAGAGTAGCCAAGGCTCCGGAGCACTCAAGACAGTTTCGGCGACAGGTCAAATTATATAGAACCACACTGAGTGCTCCAAAAGACAATGGAGGCAGAAGGAATGGAGGCATGGATCTGTCCCAAATACGCAAGAACAAGGGACTAACAAAGTTACTAGTGCTTGCGAAGCGAGAACGAGTGAAAGCGCAATTACGTCGTGATCAAAAGCAATTGACTTGTAATATCTGGAATCATCTGCTAAGTCATAATACTTCTGACGAAAAGAGGCCCTTCTTGTGTGTTGGTGATATTGTTGAGAAATTTGGCATACCAAGCACTGAATCGGGCTGGCCAACACCTGTTGATGCGCACGTCCATTTGCACAACATGATCAAAGAATATGGCAGAACAAATGATGGAGGCAAATATCATGATGTGGATGGGATTGGAGGAATTTTCGGTGCGTACTATAAGATTGTTCTGGTGGATGATTTGGCATCATCAGCTCAGGGCAATCTGATCGACACTCCCACTGCAATATCTGTCATGAGGTGCGAAAGTGACAATTTCACTCCGTGATTGAAGGGATTGAAAGGTAATCTAGTTTTTTTCTTTCTACAACGTGTTCCTGATTGTATTGCCATGTTTTTTCACACTTCATTGTAATTGTAATTACTTTTTGTTGCAGTTCTCAGACCTCTACATCTACCAGTCAGCACTTCCTTCAAACTGATTTGAGTTTTCGGGGGTAATTCCCTTTGTAGCAAGCAACTGTCCCAATGGTGAGTCGACCTTGATCTTTCCACTCATGAAAGGATAATACTTGCCAGGTGGTCCAGGATTCTTGATCAATTCCTCCTTCACAATTTCCTCAATTTCTTCTCTTCCGTGTGCAATGCTGTACACTTTATCGGCAACCTTGGCAGGCACCACAACAACTCCGTCCTGATCTCCAACAATAGCATCTCCCGGTCGAACAGTCACACCGCTAACGCTGATAACACCATTACATTCCCATGGCTGCATTGCAGCTGGTCCCTGACGCGCTGTTGTTGAGTAAGAAAAGCAAGGGAATCCATAGTTGATGATTTCATCGGTATCACGGACAGATCCATCCGAAACCAAGCCACCAATGTTACGTTGCTTCAAACGAAGAAACTTGATATCTCCTCCAATCGATTCCCAAGGGCCAACTGATGACATGACAAGTACTTCATTGGGCCCGCACTTTTCGAATGCTTCGTATTCTGGACTTTCTCCGCCCGGTGGCTTGTCTTGGGCGATATCAGGGCGAGCAGGAACAAAGTTCAAAGTGACTGCCCTACCTACGCATTTGTGCGAAGGGTGCAATGGCCTAGCACCATCAATTTGAGCTGATGCATGCGGTGGGAGCAAGAAATGGTGAGTGCAACTGTTGTCAGATATAAATGATCAAATAGAGACGTTGAAATACCATATCTCTATTTTGGAAAGGAAGAGATATACTTACCAGAAGGCCATCCCATAACCCAGAGGCCGTCAACGAGTGCTTGTGTTGAAAGGCTGCCCAACTTGGCTAGAAGTTCATCACTGATTTCTCCACCTTGAGCGGGGCCCATGGCCATTGTGCGCTGGGCAATATTGATGGTGGCATTGCTGCGGGATGCAGCGGCTGTAGCGGCGCGGCGGAAGGTTGAAGACAGCATGGTTAGAGGATCTATGGAAGGATTGTGGCGGTGAGCGGTGCGGTGAGCGGTGAGATGAAAGTGTCAATCAACACTGTTTCTTGCTTTGGATGGCGCCATGCTGACGTCACTCGCTCTCGAATCTTTCAAGCGGATGGGACGGGACGGGAAGGGATTGCCCTTGACATTTTTCTGTCCGGATTTTTTGTCCCACGCTTTTTCACTCGTGAATTAAAATGAAGGCTCTCTCACCAATGCTTGCAATACCACCCATGAAATAAAGCAGCAATCACTGCCACCATATTGTACTTCCACAGCTTACATCTCTCCTCGCTGCCGCCAGTGGTGCGCACGCAATTTGTCGGAAAATGAACTCAATAAGAGCATTTCTCGCATCAATCGCGCTGATCATCGTCACATTTCGCGGTGCGGTCGCCATTTCTGCAAATCCCAATCCAATCATTCAGGACGATTTAGAGGGGCTTCCTCCAATCTACATTAGAGGAGATGAGCACTTTCATTGGGAAGAAGATGAGAATGGATACACCATCATTGACGATCCTGATAGTCAACATCCAAATACTACGACTACGCGGAAGGTCTATGCGAAAATTGATGATGCAAGTGGCAATCTCGTTAGTACCGGCATTCGATTCGGTGTTTCGTCGTCGTCTACTTTTGCATCGAAATTGAGGAAGGCAGCGTTGACGAAACACGTGAAGCCGTCTGACAAGATTCGCAGAGCAAGATGTGGTGGCTTTTGTGATGAAGCATTCTCCGGAACGAGAAGAAAGTTGCAAAAGCAAGAAGAACGCGCAAATCGACGACAGCTAGTATCATCGGAAGGCTCTCTGCGTAATCTTGTAGTGTTGATTCGTTTCGCAGACCATTTAGACCGAGTTCTTCCTAGTCCTTCCGACTATGATATTCTGCTCAATGGACCCGGGGGCGGAAGCATTGCCCCCACAGGCTCAGTCAACGACGTCTTTTTGACCAACTCGTATGGAAAGTTTAGTCTACAGTCGACGGTATATCCTTGGATCACTTTATCTCAACCAGAGGCATATTATGGCGATAACAAGTCTGGTATCGGAGGGAAGACTTTCGAAGCAATTCGTGAAGCTCTTGACGTTATTGACGCAGATCCAGAATTTGACATGTCATATTTTAACACAGACCATGACCAAGGCGATCACTATATTGACGCAATTACCATTATACATTCGGGCTACGGTGCTGAATTCGGTGGATCGGATTGTTATGGAACTATAGAGAGCAATAGAATTTGGTCACATAACTGGTTCATGTACAATGGTCCATGGACTAGCGCGGATGGGACCGTCCGAGTGAGTGACTACCATATCAATCCCGGCCTCTGGAACATCTGTGGATCGGAGATATCTCGGGTTGGTGTGATAGCACACGAAACGTTGCACTTCTTGGGCCTCCCCGATCTGTATTCAACTAGTGGGACCGGTATCGGAGATTATGACTTGATGGCTAACTCATGGGGCGTCGACGGATCACAAAGGTATCCTCCAATACTGAGCGCATGGTCGAAAATGCAACTGGGGTGGATCGTGCCTATTACCATTACAAGCAAGGGCGACTACACACTGAGACAGTCGTACCAATTCCCAGAAGTCTACAAAATCGAGTTGGGATATGCACCAAACGAATATCTTCTCATTGAGAATCGCCAACCTGGCAGCTTTGACATGCTTCATCAACTTGGTGGGCTCGCTATTTGGCATATTGACGAAAACGCTTCGATGATTGGAAACGAAGGGTATCCCGGTCAGCTTGGGTGGCCTGCCAACAACAAACATTATGCTGTCGCTCTACTCCAAGCTGATGGACGTTACGATCTCGAAAAAGGTAACAACTACGGAGATTATGGAGACTTGTTTCGAAAGGACTATTACTTTGGTGTTGACTTTTTGTCTCCCAGCGATAATCATCCAACGCTTGGTCCATTTCCAAACACTGATTCGTACGCACAAGGGGTTCTGGCTCGGACAAATCATTTCATTTCCGGGATCAGTACTCCAGGGCCACAAATGACGTTTTCAATACTACCATCATCTCCATGTCAGCCTGATGAGGTTCATTTTGAGCTAACACTACTTACTGATGGCAAAGGAAACGAAGTATCTTGGACATTGACCGAAACATACGAGAACGAGCTGGCCTTGTCGGGAGATCTCAATGACAGCTACAGTCAGTACAATGTTGAAGAGTGCCTTCCAGCCAAGTGCTACACGTTTACGATAAACGATGGTGGCAATGATGGATTGTGCTGTGATTATGGATTTGGTGGATACAGCGTTCGATTAAATGGACAGAAGCTAGCATCTGGAAGTGAATTCGGCAGACAAGACGAGACTAATCTAGAGTGCATTGCGGTGCCTCCAACGATGATGCCCACACGAACACCTACAACGCCGACTAAGCCTCCGACGTTGCATCCATTAGTAGAACCTAGCGTCGGCCCTAGTGCAAGTCCTTCACTAGAGCCATCAACTGCACCATCTGGAATGTGCGGAACTCAAAATAGTCTGCTTGAAATTACATTGGAAGGAGGAGATTTCGTTGAGGGAGTCAGCTGGGATGTAAAAGACGTCTTTGGGGAAGTATTGCTCTCCGAAGAAGTCGACAACAATGGTGGTCTACATACTAGAGAGGTGTGCATGCCTTTTGATGCATGCTACACATTTGCCATTCACGACTTAGTTCATCACGTAGTAGGGCATCGAGTATTGTACTCTGTCAAATTTGATGGAAAGGTGATTGCAAGTGGAAGCAATGACTTCGGTGAAAGCCAGACAGCCATGTTTGGAAGCGCTTGTCTCGCAAATGGCAGCGACGTATGTGGCGATGCAACAATGTCATTGTTTAGGATCGAATTTGCAAATGCCGAACGAGAGCTAAGCTGGAAGCTAGTCGATGACTCCGAGCAGATCATTCTGTCGGCTGGTCCTTATGGTGAATGCAATGTAAATTCTCAGGCGATTTGTCTACCCCGAGAGGCATGCTACGAGTTCATTATACAAGGCGAAGCTGGATGTTGCTCCCAAGGTTATGAAATATTCACGGTACTCTTCACCCAGACTGATGACATGATACAAAACTATACTGGGAGCGTTAGCAGTGTCCTCACAAGTGTTTTTCTTGGCACATGTTACTACAGGAATTTTAATCAACAATGATATTGCAAATCAGTGGTGACACTTGGTTGCGACTGTATAAAGCTGTGTTCATAAGATGTATGTAATGTAGATTAGTCCCTCATCTTCACTTTTATCAAATATCTCCTGCATTGGCAGTACCTGTAAGGACTGTACAATAGT
>JALLBC010000368.1:0-13183 GCA_036939775.1 Skeletonema grethae | reverse complement strand
TAAGTGTCCGCTGGGAAGTCCGGACACCGTCAGTCCGTCGCCCAGTACTTTCCCGATTACTATTGTCCGTCCAGTAACTGTCCGCTGCCGCCAGCAGACACAGCGCAGCGGACAGTTCAGTTACTGTAGACTCACTATGCAGGGGGGACACAGTGGAAATGTAAAGGGACAGGTGGAGGACGGAAGGTCTCCATATTGTATGAAAACTATCACGCTTATCGTCACCGTCACGCGACAGCTCCATCATTTTCAACTTTCAACTCAACCATGACGCTTATTTACCCTTGACCATGACACCATGAACAATGACCATTATGACCACGAGATGAAGATGGCTACAACTCTACTAGACAAAATAGCACAGTGTTCACTCAATCACTACCATAAAGTGATACCAAGCAATGGAGGGAAACCTCAAAGCACAGAATGGACAGTCTACGCTGCAATTGTTGCCTCCAGACAGCAAGAACTTTGGGTTGTCAGCTGTGCCACTGGTTCCAAATGCACTTCCATCAGACCAGTAGTATCATCACTTCCCACACAAACCTTGCTGAAACAGGGAAGGAAACGTCCTCATCCAGATCTAGGCAATGGAGATGATGATGATCAGAAGATATGTTCCTGCTACAATGGAATGATAGTGAAAGATTCGCATGCAGAGACATTAGCTCGAAGAGGTCTCATGGCAGCTCTCTGGGATGAAGTGGAGAACTTGCTTCAAAACAAATCAACACCACGGCCTTTACTGGAAGTTATTTCACCTTCTTCTGAGAAAAGGCCACAGTTTCAACTTCGAAGGGGTACATCTCTTCACATGTACATCTCGGATAATCCTTGTGGTGATGCAACAATTTACAGGATCAGGAAACAACCAACAACGAGCAACAATGAGAGCACAGATCAACCAGAAACGTCAATTAATTTCACTGGGGCAAAAATTATCCTGTCAGATAGCAATGGTATAAGCGTGGTGAAACAGGATGAATCGATATCATCTACTTTGACTTGTACAAATGCACCAGCAGGATCGAAGCATGCATCATCACAAACCGTTACTGTGGGAAGAGAAGATGTGCAACAGCTTGGAGCGTTGCGCCTCAAATCTTCACGGTCCAACATCCCATCCCATCTGCGGTCAACGTCAATGTCTTGTTCTGATAAACTTGTACGATGGGGAGTGTTGGGGTTGGGTGGTGCTCTCTTGTCAATGTACATTCCCAATCCAATTGTTCTTTCCTCAATTTGTGTAAGCAAAGATCCACGAGCAGTGGATGCTAAAGATGATCTTGGGCAGCTGGATGCTCTGCGTCGCGCAATAAAAGTCCGTATAGAGAATGCGTTGGTGTCAATTGCTGAGACGGAGAAAGGTTGGTACGTGAAACCTCCTGAAGTGGCTGTTGTCAGTAGTGTATTTGAATACTCAAAATCTTCTTCAGAAGCTAGGCACGATATCAGATTGAACAAACTTGCAGACAATACTTCAATCAACAGTAAATGCGTGAAGAAAGACTCTGTGTGTGGAACGAGTATCAATTGGCATCAGGCTAGCGTCCAGCACACAGCAAATACTGAGGTAACAATTGGAGCTACTGGGCTGAAGAGAGGCAAGAAGCCGAAAAGCCCCTCTGATGTTTTAAAAGCTGCATCGAGGCTAAGTCGATATCATTTCGCATTACGCTGTAATAAGTGTTACTCTATATCACCCGAGGTAGACGCTGGTGACCATGATACCGACGCAGCAAGTTACAGAAAGTACAAGCAAAGAGCATCTGACAGTTTATTGACAGGTGTAGCAACTTCAGCCCTAGGTGCAGGGCCGTTAGCTGGTTGGGTGCGAAGCGGCTCACAAGATGACTTTGAATTACCAGACGAATAAGTACAGTGTCTTTAATTTACTAAATCTGTCTGTCCATTTTTCTAATGATACAACGCTCTTCTTGCTTCTATAACTTCTATTGGAAGCTTCGAAGAGACAAATACAAAATATTATGTGGGGATACTCATTCCATTGTAAATACGCCAGTTTCGAATGCGTCTTCTTCATCGATATCTTCTCCTAGAATTGACGTGTGGATCCTTGTATCCAAAACATCAGTTTCTGCGTAGAGACTAGCCACAGCAGGAACAGACTGAGAATACTCACTCTTGTGAAAAGGGTGAACAAGCTGTTCTTGTGTAGACAGTTGGTCAGATGAAGAGCAGCTCTGAGATGATGGAGAAAATTCTCCCTCTTCACTTGCTGTCCTCCAATCTTTGCGATCATACGAAAACTCATGCTCATTTCGGAGCGCATTTGCATAGATGTCGTTCGTAGATGACCAAAGTCTCGAACGGATGCAATCTGAATAACTAAATCTTGATGGGATAGTCGTAGCAATCACTGTCGAGTCGAATGAAACCTTACGTCGAGGTCGACGTGATGCTGAGTGATTCGACAGTTCACCACGAGAAGTCTTGGAGGATTCTCTTCGAAGAAGAGACGGAATGGTTACTTGAGAATCAGCAGAGAAAGCCATATCTGTGGTATCATCAGGAGATTTTGACCTGATGTTCAAAGATGAATCTGAGGGTAATGAAAATAGATCATATGCCCCATCAAGAGGCTCTGTATTGGACTGCTGCGATGGTTCCAAAGCATTGAAAGATGAGGACAGAAAGTTTGTCCATGCAGACGAGAGCTCAAACTTGGGCTTGGTAACCTCATAGGATGTTTCATCGAACTTAAGGTCAACCGTGTACTGCTCTGATCTGCGTAACAAAATTATCCTTTCTTGACGTCTGTTGTGCTGCCTTGGTGTTGGGACAAGCAGTTTGTCGTCTAGTGAGCTGCTCAAGCGTGCATCATCATTACTACTTGATATGCAAGGAGCTAAGGCCTTTCTATGGCTTGATGTATTGCTATCGCCAACAGTGCCATCAGCGTGCTCAGATGAAGACATCCCAAACCCCAAACGATGCAAATACTTGGCTCTTACACCATCTCCGCTATCGGCACAGTGTCGTCGATGTCGGATAGGTGGATGGGAACTAGACGAGGCAAGCGAGAGCTGGCAAAAATCACTGCTCACGTCAGTGGCTAAAGTTGAATCGTCACCACCTTTTAGAAAGCCGTCTACTTCACGACCAATCATTAGTTCAGCCAAACCCAACGTTGGTTCAATTATTGATGTTCGTGAGAATATTGCGGAGTGCCAAGGGCCAACAAAAGAGAAATCTTTGTCGCCGATAAGTTGTGTAGTGGACGCAACGCAAGTCTGAAAAAGAACATTCAAGAGATATTCGATATTGTAGAGACGGGTTCTGTTTTGCACACTTGAAAATTCTGCTCAAGAGTTGGGAAGCCGCAAACAAACGGAGGCGTGCGGTGTGACGCGTCGAATTGTCTTGAGGAGGCTGCTGTTCGGGACTTGAGGAATAGTAAACTGTTGGGCCTCACTTGAGGACAATGCATGATATGACTTCGATGATAGTTCAATGTTCAAGCGACAGAGCAGACGTCAGGTCAGATATTCTGGGAATAATGATGATGTGTTTGGAACACGTCTGCAAAACCTGACGAGGATAATAGGAAGAACGGTGTTACTTCTTGAGGATACAAAGAGGATACAAAGATATTCACAAAGGATATTGTAGCGGACCGAGAATGTGCAACGTGCAACCTCTACATAGAGATAGAACAGCCTAGAGAGCGGAACCTAGANATGTGCAACGTGCAACCTCTACATAGAGATAGAACAGCCTAGAGAGCGGAACCTAGACAATACAAGTTATCGCGCTATCGCGAGGGCCAGATAAGTTATTGCCGTTTTTCGCGGGGAGGATCTGGAAATCTCCAGCGAAAAAAAAAACGAAAAACTTACAAAATCAACAGCGAACAAAACAACAACAACAACAACAACAACAACAACAACAACAACATTCTAACCATGCATTAACATCATGGCGATATCACCCTCTAATCAAAAGCGTCCTCTACAATCATTGCCACCCGTATTGGGAGGAGAGGAGGCATCTCGACCGACCAAATTTGCCAAGCTCCCAGCGAAAAAATCGGTTCGGTTCCAAAATGCCGAACCCAAAGTGCATCTCTTCGATCCGGACAACGGTCATGGCGTATCCTACGCTAGCAGAATTGAAGACAATTGCATCGTGATAGATGATGACGACGAATCAGACAGCGATGACAATCATGCACGACATCAAGTACCGCTAACAGAGGAATTGACAGTGCTCTCAACCATACACGGCAGACAAAGGCGTCAATTGCGTGACATCACCAAACATGATCTAAAAACAGTAATGAAATATGGAACCAAATCGAAAGGCAACTTTGTCAATGGTGATCAGCGATGGAAGTTCGAGTTTGGCAACACAGTTTATATCACTGACAACACAACTAGGAAAGAGATTACGTGTTATAAAAAGGCGATTGATATACAACCGGCGCAGATTACGGAAGAGATGTGGAGTAATCATCAAAAAGCGTTGCGAATTTTGAAGAATGATCCTCAACTGGTGAGTTTCTTACGCTCCTTGGCCGCTGTCTTAGTTTGTTGCATCATCTCTTATTTTATCTTATAGCTTAAACTCAATCTTTAACCCTCATTATGTCATCCAGTGCACCACTCATTCTGTAATCATCATTGATCAAAGCGGATCAATGAAAAAGTGCGATGTTAATGGATTTCGATCTCGATCAGATGCAGCGTTTGGAACGTTGGCGTTGGACTATATTGCTGAGCAACTTTACCAACAGGGAGATGAATTCTTTGTGGACGCAGTGACAATAATTGAGATGAATTGTACAGGTTCTATGTTTGTGCATAAAGAACCATTGGTAAGTTTGAATTGATCCGCCGCCTCTTTTGGTTTGTACGGTGACAATGAAATATCTTATTCGTTACAAACCAACGCTTCTATCTTCAGGACTGGATTCTTTTCAACAAAGTGCTCCATCGTCAGAAAACAGCAAAGCCAAGCTCGCATGGGGATTACGTAGCATCAATCGAGTACGCTGAANGTGCTCCATCGTCAGAAAACAGCAAAGCCAAGCTCGCATGGGGATTACGTAGCATCAATCGAGTACGCTGAACGTGTCATCAATGACGACCTCAACTCATTTTCCAACCTTGAATTGGATGATATTCCAGCGTATATGCTTGTGTTACTGTCGGACGGAAAGCCTAGTGACAATAGACCAGAACATCAAACGAGGCGACGTGATGCTATCTGCCGTCTTTCCCAAAGACTGAAAACAAAGCTCTCTGTGTTTGGAATGGGTATTGGAGCTTCAGGATCAGATTTTGAACAATTGAAGTGTCTAGTTGATGCAGCAAAGCAATATGGGGCGGAAGGTGAATTCAATCATGCTGGATTGTCTCCGGCAGAACTCAGCACAACGTTCCATACAATGGCAACCACAATGACTACAACTAGAACTGGACTTCTTTCTAACAAAACAACAAAACGGCCAAAGACTGAAAAGAGATATACAATGCGCAAAAACTACAATGACGTTGACCTTGTACCCTTGAGGAGGGAAACGAAGAATGTCTCAAGGTTTAGGTACGACAATCGCACTCGCCACCCGTGGAGGAAAGTTGACTTTTTGAACAAAAATGCATGTGGATTTGAAGTAGCAGAAGATCCGTTTGGAAAAGGCGCTGAACGCCTTGCCTACATGTTTTATGAGATCAAAAAGAAACATGTCGGTTCTGGATATGAGAAAGTTGGAAAGAGTATGGTTGCCAAGAACAGTATTTACACTGAGGATGAACGATCAAAGGAAAAGTTCCACACGGACTTTTGCCGTGTGCAACAAAAAGCTTGGGAGCTCGCTGTGCAGTTCAATCGAGCAGTGATGAAGGCTCCTTTGCTAAAGCCAGCCAAAAACGAGGTATCGCTTCCACCTCCAATCCAATTTTTGCAATGCAATGTTTATGAGTACGAAGACTATTTGGGTGCTACGTGCGGCTTGCTCGTTGAAAAGTTTTTGCACGGTAAATTCACCAAATACAGCAGCAATAATGGCTATGTGCGTAAAGATGACGACTCAGCGACGACTATTGCACTCGAAGTTGGAGAAGTAAAGCTGACGGATTTCCTCCAAGCGTTCTCTCACTGGGTATACGTGTCATCTTCGAACAAATTGTTGGTCTGTGACTTGCAAGGTATCCTCGACAGCGAAGGAATACGTCCCACCTTTTGCCTCACGGATCCTGCGATCTGCAGTAAAGAGAGACGTTACGGAAAGACAGATATTGGTCTCAATGGCATACGTAATTGGTGCAGAACTCATCGATGTTCCCCCGTGTGTCGGGCATTATCATTGCCGCCGATGGGAATTTGCAGAGAGGCGGCTCGTTAGATGAAGATGAGGTGGACAATACACATCACATCTTCCATCATAAAAAAAGTAAGCGTGGCTGCCTAAATAATGGGTCAGAGGTACTGAATGTACTATACGATATGGACGCAACTGCGGTAAGAAGACTCCACCTATACACATACATCTATTCTGGTTGGGAGTAGGAACTTCTAAGATACACCTTAAACTCAAGCTGATTTCCATTATGCTATATAAACTATGGTACTATATATACTAATGCTTGGAACGATGGTGCCGGAGTGGTCAATCATATTTTTAAAATTTTCGCCACTCCATTTTCATTTTCCTTCATCATCGAATTGGAGGAGCTGTCATTGGTCATGCGGGCCTCCTGTCCAAAGCGATCGCTGTTCCAATCGGAAAAGTTCGCACCTTGTTGCCGGGCGATCTTTGCTGTGTACCTCATATCATCTGTCCCGTGGAGAATAGCATTCTGTCCTCAGTTCACTTTCGATCCGGAGTTTCAATGGTTCATCACACTCGACTTACTATGCACCATCTTCTTTTCCTTCGAGACGTTTCGGCTGCTCTCAAAATGGAGCGGAACTTCGATAGCATCGTCCATTTTACCCACGACGCACGATCCAACCGAACAGCAACAGCTTGATGGTCTGGGCAACTCGATGCTCAATTGTCGACAGAAGAAAACAAGAATAGCGTGGTTCAACATGTTGCTTTTCTTCGCTTCCACGGCTCCTCTCGAGTACCTTGCCATGCTGCTCTCCAGGGTAGATTTAGTCAGCTATGTCATGATGAACAGGCTCTTGCTACTATTCTATTTGCCCAATTATTTGAGCAGCGTCGCGAGGAGATATATCAAAAGTAGTGGTATACAGCGAACGTGGATATTATTCTTCACGATGGGACTGGCTGCTCATTTGTGTGCATGTTGCTTCTACTATGTCGCATACCAAGAGGCTATTAATGGAGTGACGAGTACGTGGCCTGAAGCGGCAGGAATTTATCTCGTTGATAACAAACGCACCGAGCCAGTACTATCACAGATGACTTCTCCGAGCGAAGCGTACATCACCTCACTTTATTGGGCCTGCGTCACGATGATTACGACCGGGTTTGGCGATATTGTTCCCCTGCACATCTCAGAAACTGTATGGTGCATCGTTTCGATGTTCGTCGGAGTCATCATTACTGCTCTTACAATTGCAAACATACAAAGTTTGGTAACAAGTGTCGATGCACCCCGGTTGAACTTTCAGCGAAAGATGGAAATGATCAAGAAGTACATGCGATATCGGAATCTGCCAAGAGGGCTGCAGGATCGGGTATTGGCATTCTACGACTACCAATGGGCACAACTGAAAGGTGCCGACGAAGCAGAGTTTCTAACGGAGCTGCCGCAGACGTTGCAGCAGCAAGTTACGAATTTCATGCGTAGAGTAAGTGGTCTTTTCATTTATGAACAAACGCTTGCCATTCGCGAAGATTAATCTCACTCTATTCTTCGACATTTTAGGATATGATTGCATCGCTGCCAATTCTTCGGAGAGCAAACAAAGCTCTGCTAAATGCTCTTGTTGAATGTTCCGAGATGAATGTCTACTCGCCGAAAGATTGCATTCTTCAGCGTGGGGAAAGATGCAATGGCGCTCTTCTTGTCTCCCACGGCGAAGTCGAGATCCTCAAAGGCAATGTAGTCGAACGCAAGATGAAGCGTCTAGACAGATTTGCAGAGGAATGTCTCTTCATCGATAAAGTTGCATCACACACAGTTCGCTCAAAAGGCTTTAGCGAAATTGTAATCCTCCCTAGAGTAGAGTTTCAGAGAATATTAGCGTCGCAATGCGACGATGATCACATTGCTCAAATGAAGACCACCGCAATCACTCTATCCCAGAATAACTCAAAGTCGAAAGCAAACAAGATGTTTGGTTCAGCTGAAGAGTTCACACCGAAAGGGATTCAACGCCATTTCCACCCAAACAGTTTGACACGAAAGATCTGGGATGGCTTTGTGCTACTGGGCCTCATTTTCTACACATTCTCGATACCTCTGAGCTTCTTCTACATTGTCGAAAATACCCCATTCAACGAAACTCCAACCCTGCTGACTTTGGGATACATGGTTGATATGTTCTTCTTGGTAGATGTACTTCTTCAGTGGAATTACTTCATGTACCTCGATGAAGGGTTGTTGGTTTACGACACGATTCACATTCGTGAAAAGTTTTACAAGCAGCGTAATCGCACCAGAGAAATGCTTGCATTAATACCATTTGATCTCATTCCCTGTTTCTTTCAGGGCCGATTCTGCCATTACTTTCGGTTAGGTAAGCATACCATGCAGATTGATGAATGAGTAGCTACCCGTTGCCCTCCACTCACCTGATGCATTCTTTATTATTCCTCCTCTTGGTATCCAGTGAAATTCGTCCGACTACCGAATATATCAATGTACAAAGAAACTGTCGACGATATCTTGAATGAACTGAAGATAGACATCGATTTGGTGCTTTATCGGGTCTTCAAGCTCAACTTCTTCATGGTGGTAGTCTCACATTGGGTGGGATGTTTGTGGTTCATGATGGGATCATTGAGCAAGAGACTTGACTACAGTGAGAATTGGCTTGATGCAGACGAGAGCAATCCTTCGCTTTCCATAAGTCATTCCGATTATGGAGGTTTCTCTGTATATCTCCGTTCTACGTATTGGGCAGGTAAGAAATACCGTGTGCTTGATTTGATCACTTGTTGCTTTGATTTCGTTGACTCGGCTTCTAATCTTGCGCAACACGGATTCGGCAACAGTCGTGGGCATGAGCACAGTTGGTTATGGAGATATAGTTCCAACCAATATCTTGGAAACTTTCTACGCAACAATAGTGATATTGTTTGGCGGATTGTTGCTGCCCGCTATTGTTGGTGGTCTGGCAGCGTACATGTCCAGCTTTCACAAGACAGAAAAGCTTTTTCATAAAAGGGTTGCCCAGGTCAGACAATACTTACTGAAAATCAACGCGGACGAGTCTGTGCTTGATAATTGTCGGCGATACTTTGACTACCACTGGTATTGTCAAGGAGGAGTGATAGAAGAGGAAGTGTCGAACGAGCTTCCTATTTCTCTGAGTGTTGAGGTAGCGTTCCAGATTAACGGTGCAACATTGAACTCCGTTCCATTTTTGAAATGTTGTGACGATGCAACCAAGTTACTTTTAGTGACTGTTCTACAGCCGAGGGTTTTCATACCATCCGAATGCGTTGTGAAAGAAGGCGAGAGAGGTAGTGTCATGTACATTATCCAGCGAGGAACACTTGAGGTTACATGCAGCCAAGTGACCGGACCCATCCGAATCCTATCCAGCGGAGATTTTTTCGGAGAGAGCTGTCTACTTGGATCCAAGACAAATCGAGCTACCGTCACCGCAGTAGACTACTGCGACTGTTTTACACTGAACAAGGATGATTTCAACGAAGTTCTCAATGGGTCACCAGCAGCAAAGACAATGAGAGTGGATCTGGCCAATTCTATCATGGGATCGCAAGCATGCAATAAACGAGCTTTCCACAACATGTCTCGTTATCCAAAATGCACTCAACTCATGCTTGGGACAGATTCGAAAGAGGAGTTCCTCGCATCACCACAGCACCAACTGCTCCCCGATTCACCTTTGAACGTTATTTGGAATATCATCCTGTTGGCGATTTGCATGTACAATGTCTGGATCATTCCTTTTCGTCTTGCATTTTCGCATGCGAGAGAGATTATCTTCCTTGACTGGATGTTTGATGTCTTATTCTTTCTCGATATGATACTCAACTATCGTTATGTGGCATACTTTAACGATGGTGAATTAGTTACGGATGCCCAAAAAATCAAGCGAAATTACATGCTCACTAGATTCAAGATGGATTTGATATCAACATTTCCTTTCGATGTGGTGGCATTACTCATGCTCCCGAGGGAAGAATCTTGGTCCATCATTGTTCAAGACGGGCTCAGATTGTTGAAACTTTTTCGCCTACGCAGGCATTTCGGCACCCTTGACACTGTTTTCAGGTTCTTGTCGGATCATCACATCACTCTAGCACCTCTTAGATTAGCAGAGTTCCTTTCTGGCGTTATTCTCATTGCGCATATTGCAGCTTGTGGATTTTTCATCTTCGCAAGATGGAAATATAGCCGCGCTGATTGTACTGCGGGGTCGATAGACTGCTGGGAAGGAACATGGATCATGAGACAGATCTACAACGAAAAAATACCACAAGATGGTGCATCAGTTTGGCAGCTATACATTCGTTCATTGAATTGGGCTTTGCCAACGTTGGTCGTAGTTGTGATTGGGGACGTTACACCGACGACAAGCCCTGAGACTCTGTACGCACTACTGTGGATGCTCGTTGGCGTTACTATCAACGCTTCCATTGTTGGAAATGTGGCTAATATCGTCGCCAACTTGGAAACCGACTCTTCGGACTTCGCCAATGCCATTGACAATATTAGGAACTTTCTGTCAGTTCACCACTTGAGTCACGACTTCCACGAAAGGGTGAATGACTTTGCACGATATCTGTGGACGACTCATAATGGCACCGTATCGGAAGACGATTTCATATTGCGTCTGCCACATATGCTCCAAACTCAGATAATAGAAGATACTCGAATGAGACATATCAATGCTTGTCCATTCTTTCATTCACTCCAAAATGATGTTGTTGAAGCCTTAGCTTTGTGCATGCAGCAGCTAGTGTTTTGCGCTGGAGACACAATTATTCACGCTGGAGACATGGGCTCTGAGATGTTCTTTCTTGAACGTGGGACAGTGCGTGTGGTGTCTCCTGACCACAAAACTATATATGCAACACTTTCCCAGAGAGGTTCATTCTTTGGTGAAACATGCCTCTTCCTCAAGAAGCCACGATCAACCTCTGTTTGCGCGCAGACATTTAGTGATGTATTTCAGCTTGGAAAAGACGATTTGTTCAACGAGCTCAAAAGGCGGGATATTGATCTTGCTCAGATGCGTTCACTATTCTTCGGCATCCACAAGGAAAATGATCGGCGCAACAAAGCCATCGAGGGAAACTTGATTCGTTGTAAGGAGCGGCAGTCAAAGCTGAGCAAACTTATCGACGCGGATAATCAAGAGGCAAAGGAACGGGCTGTCCCAAAAATATTCTTGCCAGGCACTCGCTTTCGTTTCATATGGGACGTATTTTCAACTCTAGGCATACTATACTACTGCGCGTGGAATGTGCTATACCAAATTGCCTTTCGCAGCGTCGAAGAAGAGAGCTCGAATGTTGGACTTGAGCTCTTGTTTGAATTATTCTTCATCATCGACTGCTACGTCCTGCGCTCAAGTCAATTTGCCTTCATGGAGAATGGCACTTTACACCAAAACAAGGCCGATATACTCAATCATTACAAGAAGAACGGAATGATACCTGACGCAATTGCTTCATTTTCTGTTCTGAGTATCATATTCCCTTCATATCAATTTCGACTACTCTCGCTGGTGAGAATCCTCCGCTTGCCCTTCTTCTTAGATAGTCTTTGCGCTCACTTGGACGAAAGAGGGATTCGAATCAGCCTCGCATCCAACCTATTGGCCAAAATTGTGCTCTTGTACATGATTGCATGCCACGAAATCTCCTGCATTTGGTTCATCATTCATCGATATGTTGAGCACGGTAAAAAACTCACGTGGGCAACATCAGACTGTCCATTGGGCGGAGATACTGGCAGTGACGCCTGCCTGGCAATGTGGGATGATGAGCTCGAACAGCACAACGTATGTAACATGAATTCAATGAACGACTGCTATATTCGTGCCTTTCATTTCTCGTTGACGACGTTGAGCACAGTTGGCTACGGAGATATATCACCGGCGACAGAACTGGAAACAATATGGGAGCTCTTTGTTGTTCTAGTTGGTGCGTGCTTCCTTGCGGCTCTCATCGGCGCATTTGGTGCCCTTCAGCAGAATGATACAACAGGGCAAAATTCATTTTATGCCAAGATTGAACGCGTGAAGCAGTACATGAGATTTCGAGACATACCGCCGGAAATTCAACACAGTATCCTCTTCTTTCATCAATGCCGTTGGGAAACATCTCAGACGCTTGACGAGCGCGAGACCTTGTCACTTCTACCGCAGCCTTTGCAATTGGACATTTCGTTTGCCGTGATGGAAAAAGTTATTCACAGAGTGCCAATCCTTGAATCATTACCGATCATTATTCAAAAGCGAATTGCACACGCACTCCGGCCTCAAGTCTACGCTCCACGGGACAACCCCATTATTTACAGCGTGGGTGATATCGGATGGGATTTGGGATTTATTGCGTCGGGTTTCGTATCTGTAACACTCCCAGATGATGCAACTGAGTTAGATGCAGCTGGCCGAGCCAATTTTGACGCTATCGAGAAGAAATTTGATTCTACTGGCCTTGTGCTTGGCCCCGGTAGTCATATTGGAGAGTCCTGCTTATGTAGCAGCTCAGGTGTCAGACAAGAGTCAGCAAGAGCTGCCACAAGGGTTGAAATATATGCTCTCTGTAAGGACGACTTTGATGAAATCTGCCGTGTGATGGGCCCTTCAAAGGGTAAGAAATTGAAAGATAGCCTGCTAACTAGGTCAGTTGCGAAAGACGAAGATGACGGCAACGATGATACCGACTTCGAAAAGTATGATGAAGACATTGAAGACACTGAAGATACGATATTTCGACGAAGAAAGAAGCAAACTTCGGGGAAAAGAAACACATATTTGTTTCCAACCACCCCAATTCCAAACGATTTTGATCGAGCGACCGAAATAAGAAGACGGCGAAGGG
>JALLBC010000365.1:0-11170 GCA_036939775.1 Skeletonema grethae | reverse complement strand
CAACATCAACTGATGAATCAAAAGTATTGAGTTGGAAATCGTTCAAAAAATCACTGCTGTCGAGCATTCAACTTCTTTTCAACTATGGATCACACATGAGAACTCTTGCGTTGTTATTACTTCTACAATCAGCTCCAATTTACATGGGAGACGTATTTCAAGTATTTGCGAAAGAAGAGTGGGGCTTGAAAGCCAACGATTTTGGAACGATTGTCGCCCTATTTGGTGTGTTGGGTATTGTATCAAATACTACTTTGCCATTCATCGTCAAGCAGCTGGGACTTCGAACTTTCTCCCTTTTCGCCATAGTATCATCGCTATTCTTTCCCATGACTGCAATATTAACTAACAATTATCGTTACGTGCTGATTGCTGGGAGCATTGGGCTATATTCTGGAGCGCAGAAAGTGGGAACAACCACCGCAATTACTTCCTTGGCGAATGAAAGGGGAATCCCACAAGGGCAATTGCAAGGAGAGAAGGCGTCAATGTTGGCTCTATTGAAGATCATTTGTCCTGTGATTTATAGCGCTTTATATTTAAAGGGCAAGGAGTGGAGCATGAGCAGCACAGAAGGAAACAAACTTGCATTCCAAATGATAATGGGAAAGTTCGGAAAGAAAATGCCCTTTGTATTGAATGTTGTTTTAGGTGTTCTTGCATTTATTGTTACCTGGCAATATATGTAAAGTTTAGAATAGCTCAATACTTATGTAATCTTGCTACTGGATGTATCAGTGCTGTGCTATCTCTTGCTCAATCTCTACTGCATTAGACACGCAGAGCAAATTTAACTCACGCTGAGGAGGTGCCGATCTTGTAAGTGGAAGAAAGGCTGGTTTGCTGTTCTAGACTTTTTCAGGAAGACTCCCTCGAAGAGTGCCTTCTGTTTATGTACCATTGCATCTATTTCTCGATTGAGGTGCCATATGCTCCTCTATTTGAAGGGAAACTGAGAACAAACGAACATGATAACCATGATACATATGTAAAAGCACAAGAGCAGCAGGAGAAAGAAGAAAGACCGAATAAAAGGATACCAAAGGTAGATAGGTAAATAGCGAATTTTTATATAAAGAGATGACAATTTCTTTTAGAGTATTGGAATTTATAATGCCAAACAGAGCCGATTCTTCTTTATTCTCCTCTGATAAAAAACACTCTATAGATCTTAGATTGTATTGGTTGAAGCTATGAAGTATTATGCAGGCTATCACATACATCACCAAGCAGCCTTTGTCAAAGAAGGGCTCGAAACACCAAAATTATGTACCAACTTTATCTACTCCTAACAGAAATTAAATAATTATCAAAAAATCAAAAATCAAAGCAAGCAAGAAGTGAAAGTGAAAGAGGAAAAAATAGTTCTGAACAGGCAGGCTTCTGATCGGCGTATGTGTTGTAGTGATCGTCTAATCTCTACATATATATACATAGAAGTACCTGATCATAAGAAGTATGAGTCAAAACCTCGAGAATAATAACCCAAGCGGTGGCCAAAGCGCAATCACCGATGCTACCCAAATTGTCTATTCTTGGCTCCCCCATTCGACGTTAGGTGCATCCAGCACCGTCGCCATCCGTGTACGAAACGCTTCACTTGATGCAAGGAAACCTACTGAATCTAGTTCTATTCATCCATCAGCTGCGTCGATAATAAATGATGAAAAGAAGGACAGTGAAGAAAAAGATGCAACAAGTAAACCTGACTCTCATCTTCTACTATACGCACCAGAATGTCGAGTCGAAGCATCCATAAACGGTTATGGTCAATCCCTCCAAGCAGCTCCAATATCTACGAAATATTGTCCGTTGCTACCATACAATTATAATGACAATCACGAGGCCAACTATTACAATGGCATTTCATCATCACAAAATGCTGATTTCATGTGCGGAAAAGATTGGAGTACTGTAACGTTTGATTCGATGGTCAGTCTCCCTGTCCGATGGAGGGATTTGACACGTGATGCTTGCCTGGCGTTGAATGTCTATTGTGATGGAGATGTGTCTAACCATAATGGTGATGCAAATGATAGTAATGGTCCATCAGTGCAAAAGGTATGGGGAACTACCCTCCCATTGTTTGACGAGCATGGGAAGTTGCGATCGGGATTGTACAAATTGAAATTGTATCCGAATGTTTTGGCTGATGGTGGTATGGGCTATCAAGGCGTAACTAACGAAGACAACGTGGTTCCAATCGAAACTTTCTTGAAAGGGGGTGCCACTCCGGGAATTGTGAACTCAAAATACAACAACGCTATTTCTTCCGAATGGTTAGATGAACGAAAATTGGATAAGGATCAAGAAGATCCCAAATGGAAAGCTTCATTGATTCTACATGAGTTGGATAGGTTAGAAACATCAACGTCATCCAGCAACGCTGCCGGGACCAGTCTGGGTGTTGGCACGGCAAACTCTCAGCACAACGCAACTTCTTCTGTTCCTTGGTTGGATGCTCTCACAAGAGAACGGTGCATGGATATTCTCAATGGAGAAGATGACGATGAATATAGCTACACATCATCATCATCAACAACTACAACATCTGCTCAACGCAAAGCAACACGAAGACCCAATACTCGCCCCAAGCAAGAAAAACTACCATCACCAACCTCCTCGCATCACAATTCACCATACTTGATAGTGGAATTACCAACTCCACCTATCCCCATTTTGCACGAGGAGCCATGTTACCCTACAACAACGTGCGTAAACGCAAATGAGTTGATCAAGTTCCATTCCAAGTTCCGATCTGACGATGAAAAGTCGGGACTTGCAGTACGAATAAGTCCAAAGGCATTGGATGCTCCAACGACTGACATACCTCAATCTTTTTTGTACCCACTTGTCCAGATACTAGATCATGAACCTCCTCTTACTGATGAAAATGACAATGTACAAGACAACCCAGCTCAAGATAAGTATCGTATCTTAGCACATGATCTCATACGCGGATTGGTAGACCCTGGGCTTAAGCCAGATCGATCGCAACGGGCAAGATTGGAACGGATTATCGGAAGTCCAAGCCATCATTTGAGTACGGAAGAGAAAGATTTGCTGTGGCGGTTTCGATTTAGTCTGGTGGACAATCGACGTGCCTTGCCCAAATTTCTGGAGGCTGTGGATTGGAGTGTGGAGAGTGAAGTTGTACAAACTGTCGAATTACTTGATCAGTGGCGAAAACGCAGTCCTATTGAAGTGACAGATGCACTGAAGCTGTTAGGAAGGAATGTCGCATTCCAAACTAGTTTGGTTCGCTCCTACGCAATTGACACCCTATCAAAATCGTCAGATGAAGAGTTACGACTGTACTTACTGCAGCTGGTACAGGCACTCAAGTATGAAGAGGATGTGAGTGGGGGAACATCCAGTGGAAATGATGTTGCACATGCCTTTTCCGAGAATAAATCAGCAGGAGTAACGTCACTGTCAACATTTTTGATTGAACGAGCATCACGCAACGTGGAGCTAGCAAATTTCTTATTCTCTTTTCTGAGGGTTGAATTGGACAATCCAATCTATGAAGTTCGCTACCGGGAAGTGTTTGGTTTATTCCAAGTCAAACTGAGTTCTATCCGCGTCAAAAATGGATGCATTACTCAATCTGAGGACACTGCTGACACCTTATCCCTGTGGGAGTTACTAACGCAACAGGAAAAATTCATCTCGGGTATAATGGACTGTCAGAGGGATAGTTTGAGCGCGAGGGGTAAGAAGGATGCAAAAGAGTCACATCTCAGAGAGGCATTGGAATCTGGAGGCTTGCACAATATCCCACATGCCGTACCCCTGCCATCTGCGCCACATATTTTTGTAAAAGGAGTCAATCCCAAATCTGTAAAGATGTTCAAGTCCGCCTTATATCCAGCGGTGGTGGATTTCATTGTTGATCGCGTGAAGACAGCGGATGGAAGAGATGCAAAGCACTTTCCATCAACGTACAAAGTTATGATCAAAACAGGAGATGACTTGCGCCAAGATCAGCTTGTTATTATGATGATCCAACTTATGGATAGATTATTGAAGCGTGGCACACTTGATTTGTGGTGAGTTCAGTGCATGTTTTAGTTGCCAGTCACTTGTTGGTGTACAAGTTGTCACTCATATCTGTTTGCACCCATTAGCTTGAAACCCTACTCTATATTAGCAATGCCTAGAAGCTCAGGACTCTTAGAGTTTGTCGAAAAGAGTATTCCCGTGAGTCAAATTTTATCAAGCAATAACAATTCCATCATGGAATTCTTCAAGAATGTAGCACCGCAAGAAGGAGCAAGATATTCCATCAAGCCGGATGTGTTGCAAACATACATTCGGTCCTGCGCCGGATATTGTGTCCTGACATATTTACTGGGAGTCGGTGACAGGCACCTGGATAACATTTTGATTCAACCGAGCGGTCATTTCTTCCACATAGATTGTGAGTCACTTGCAGTATATTGCTTGTTTATTTCTTAATCAATTACTCACCACGATACTCTTCGTTTCAGTTGGATTCATCTTTGGAAGGGACCCCAAACCGTTACCACCAGCATTTCGTCTCACAAAAGAGATGGTAGATGGTATGGGAGGGACAGATTCGAAGGAATACAAACAATTTTGCTCATTAGCGTGCCAAGCCTACAACACAATTCGTAAAAGTGCGGGGCTTGTGTTAAACTTACTGCATTTAATGAGTGATGCGGGTATTGAAGACTTATCTAACCACCCCATAGGGGATGCCATTGAAGTCATTTCAAAAGTAGAAGAGCGTTTCAGGTTGGACCTGACAGATGAACAGGCCGAGACATTCTTTATAGGACTGATAAATGATTCCCAGGCAGCTCTAGCTCCTCGTGTTATGGAGAAGTTCCACCAGTTTAGTGTAGCAATGAGATAGTTATAATTTATTGACATTTACTCCATGACCATGACTAAGTTAATAATACTAACACTCAACAAATAATATAGAGACTGTGCTCACTCTCCTGTTATCAAAGGAGATCAACGTCGTGGGCGATATACAATAGGTGCGACACTGTCTACAACACCGAGGGTGCGAGCGCTTACAAGCGTGAATGTCAGTGAGGCCTCATTTCCAAAGCCGGGGCGAGGCTCAACGCCTGAATGCCCGCGTACTTCCGCCGATACCATGAAAATGCCGATACATCTAAAGATGAAGTGGTTAGCTGGATCATCAGCCGCTTCTCGGATTGTTCCGATGCGGGTGAACTTCTTTTTCTCTTCATCATTTGCCACCCAAAAACTTGGCTCCGGTTGGGGGCGTACATTTAATTGTGCTTCGAAGTGGACTATGTCCCGGTTCTCATCCTTTACTGTGCCCTTACCCGATGGTCGCCACCCTGTGCCGACCTCGAAGTACTCCTCAATCTTTTCTACCGTGTAGCAAGGGAGATAGGCGTACAGCCACGTTGAACAGTAATTCTCCATATTGGAAACCCTAGCCTTAGGCGTTAGATCGATACACACATCAATACTCATGTAATCCAACGTAAATGGGTTTCTCTCTATTTGATAAGTGAACTCTACCTCGCCACGCCACAAATTAGGATCGCCAGGGACCTGACGCAGATTAGGTATTTTAAAGTTGACTTTGGGGTCAGTTTCAGGCTGCCCAAAGTAATCCTTCATCTCGTCGAAGACGTGTTTTAGCGCTATACCTTCTCTTTCAGGGACCCAGTTTCCCCTCCAATTCACCATCGGTTCTTCCTCATTATCACCGGCGGGGGGAGCCCGCCGATCTTCATTTGCATCCATGGTGGTCACTGATATGATTGGCCTTGTCCTTGTCCTTCGCTTGATGAGGCAGCCAGGTAATTGATGTCGGCTTCCGCTACTAGACAATTGCGCATGATTGCCTCTGTGATTTTCTGGCGTGAATATTTGTTCATCGCCGAGAGGAAGAAAGGGTCGAAAAGAAGAATGTGACAATGAATTTTTCGATTGGCCAATATAGTGAGAAGAGAAGGGTTATCAGAAGGTTAATGCGCACGTTGTCTGCTCTTGGGCTTGGGCTGTTTGGTACTTCAAAGTGAATAAAGCTCAGCTAAAGTAGTGAATACCGTCTGAGTCTTATTGAAACGTCTCGAAATCGGACAGCTGTTACACCGCACCCAAGTGGGACCCACTTCCAACCAGACAGCTGTTACTTCCATGATTTGATTTTGCACAAAAAGAATGCATACATCTTTCGTGATATTCTCTGACTTATGACAAACTAACCTATTCAAGGAGATGTCTTGAAGAGGGACTTGAAGTCGCATTTGATTCTGCACAGCAAGAGTGCATACACCTTTACGTGTTCATGAGCTGAGCAATTACGTGCCAAAATCAGACATCTAGAGACATCACTTGAAGGCCATTTGATAATGCACAGAAAGCACTGAAAGAGTGCATACACCTTTACATGGTCTTCTCTTTGAAAAATACCAAGCAGCCTCCGACAAGCCAACTAGAACAGCACGCACAGGGAGTGGCGTGGTTGATTCGGCTGCGGGAAATCATAAGACGGAACACCAAATCAAACGCTCATCACACAAGTAATAACTTTCTATTCCAAACCATGACCTCCAAGAGAGTAGCTGTAGCTGGCCCATCCTCATCTGCGACTGTACAATTTTCTTCAACCGTCACTATTCGAAAGTGCAGTCACAATTCTCCGCAATCAAATGAAACGCCTTATCCTCCGCTTCCAATGACTCAAACTCAAGACAGCACGTCAATTGCGAGCACTGAAGGGGGTATCCCTCACGATCGGAGAGTACAGCAACGTATTTCAATTGCGGCAGTCCTCTCTTTTCAGGATCATCTAAGGAAACAAACGAAGGACCCGTCTACTCATTCCGACTTACTTTGTTCTGTCTCGTCGAAATTTAGTCAGAGAGCAAGAGATCTTGCATTAGAGCATGGACGACAGTTATTCTGTGAAGTCCATCAACCGGCGAAGGGCTCAGTTGTATTGATGCCTTTCCAAATTTCAAAGTTCCCTGCTTTCAAGCGCAAATCTAAGAATGAAGCAGGTGCAAATGTGCGGCTAGAACAAAAGAAGCGTCGCGTTACAATAGATTGACAAGACTATTTTAACTTAGATAAAGTAGATTCATGTAGATTAAGCCTTATTATCCTAGTAATTAAATATATATGACAGACTCCTCCAAGTCAACTTGCTCATGGTAAGGTAGCTTAGCATTTGGGACATCATTGACATCAGTATACTTTGCGACACCACCATCAGTCGCAGCCATTGCATTTACAACAAAATGATCTACGTAGAATTCGGCTCTTAAAAAGGTTTCAAAGGACGAAGAGCCACTCCAAAACACCGGAATTGTCTCTTTGCCCTCCGTGTTGTCAAAAGGAAAGTCGCGGTCGCTGTACACCACATGACGACACAAAAGAGAGTTGTCTGTTTCGTTAATGTAAATTGGAGATGACTTTGGGCATAACGGTTTGTCCTTCCTTTCGTAGGCACGAATTTTTGTGTTTGGTAAAGTTACCTCTGCCGATGCGTCTTCCATACGAATAAAGTGCTGCCCACCTCTGATAGATGAAAATCGAATACATGAATGCAGATGAGTTTTCATTTGTGAGCGTGGAGTAAAAAAGGGCACGGGATTTAGACCGCAGAAAACTCACTCTAGAGCCTGACAGAGATCATATCCAGCTGGCATACAGCGGTCAACAGTGAAATTTAGCGAATCCAAATTGTTCACTTGATCTTCATTAAGTGGGTAGATTCCGTCGCATCGACGATGCAAACACCGATGTGTATGGCCTGCGAAGATTGCTTTGACTCCTTTGCCCACGATGATATTCTCCATAGCTGGATTCAATCCCTCAGCAGAGTGCACGAAGAGAATTGTTGACAGTCGAGACTCTTGTGCAAGTCGTAAATCACGATCAAGCCATTTCACAGAGGAACGGAAACTCATTGAAGCCAATTCATACGTTGGGTAGTAATGCAGCATCACAAAGTGATATCGTCCCTCCTCCCAGGAGTATGCCAGGCTGGATGGGTCGTATCGAACTATCCTCTCAGGAGGAAAGAATGGAATCTTGTCACAAAATCCACTCTTTAGGTATCCGATAGCATGCTCTACATTGCAGTTGGCTGGACCAAACCATTCATCGCCCCCATACATAGCTCCTCCAATGTGTTCGATATCGTGGTTTCCTAGTCCTGGAAAGAAGTGCTTCAAACCTTCAATATCTGAATAGATAGACTCATACGCATGCTTCTGGTAAGGATGAAAATAAGCCGTCAAGTCTCCGTTCATTACAAGTGTTGATGGAGTTGGTATTGAAGAGTTGTCAGCCCGAGAAGAATTTCCACCCGTCATTAAGATTTCCCACGCTGATTTCATTCGTAGATTGGTGTTGTATCCGTGCTTGGCTGTGCAATGTCCACATGAATCGTGTTCAGTACATGATGAAGGAATGTTTTTCTCTCCCATTTCGGCAAATTCTCCATTAAACCAATACAATTGAGCATCTGATGCAATTATATACGAAAAAGGCTTCATGGACGTTGACGATTCATCAGAAGATTTGAAAGTAGATGCTCTATCAATCTGTTCATTCCCTCTTTTACAGACAGTATATGGATTTGTACATTCAGGTGTAAACTTTTCCATTGCATCACTCAATTCGACATGGTATTTAGTCTCCATGAGGGACAACGACGAAAATGCAATCGTCATGACCAGCAATATATTCAGTGCCACAATTGATAGTACACGAAGTAGTCTGAATGCTTTATGCGACAAATAAGGAGTGCAATATTTGCAGCGACGATTGTCATCGTGCGGTGGTAGCTCTTGTTGTTGAGTTGAATTGTCTTCTCCAGTTGTATTTGTGGGTTCTTCAATTTCTATGGACAACCGATCATAACGATCTGTTTCTGTTGATTCAATCAAGTGCAAATCATCTATCACAACCGATTCGGCATTGAAAATATTCAATCGATCATAAGTTATTCTCCGTCTTGTGCATAGCATGAGTGCTTGTATGACGATCACGGAAGAGCAGACCATAATCCAACTTTGCCAAAATAAAGGTGATTGTACCGCATCACCAGCGTATGTTCTAAGATTCTCCCCAGCTCCCTTGTGGCATCTCAAAAAAGGAAATGGTACGTTGATATTGTCCATGTTATCATGGTTCGGCAAATAGTTGAAACTGTTGATAGTAGATTTGTCCAAGTAATCATGCCAAGTTTCAATCCACCTTTCTCCACTTGCGTGAGATACTAACGTTTCGTCATCGGCAGAGTCATATATACATACCCAATGGGCAACTGCCCGAGTGAAATTATCTGCATCGTAAATCACAGTTGTTTGATGCGGATCGACAGTATTTAGAGCTGTATAACGACTGCCTCGAGAATTATTATTTGTCTCCACTACGTCCCAATAACAAAAATCATTACACTTTCGAGGATTGGTAATGGCGAACCAACCGGAGAATCCGTCATCTACTCTCTCAATACAGTTTAGAGGGTAGTCGTCGTCTGCCGCCATGATTGAAGATGAATGATTTTACTTTCTGTACACCGAACACAACACAACACACAACATCATCATGATCATGGAGATAGAGATAGAGGAATTGAGGCACTTGAGTTCCTTCCTTTTTCTCTTTCCTCTTTCTTTATTTTGCGATCTTTCTCAATATAGTTCTGGCGAGCCTGAGTTGATAGAAGAAGTATCCAAAATGAGAGAGGTTGATGTCTGGTGATAAGCACCCCAGCTTCGTCTACCCACTTCTACTGAGCTACAGCAATTGCACACTATATAAACAACAGTCCTATATAGCTGATATCGGTGAAGCATTAGTGCTACTGCTACTACAAGTGTCTTCTACTTCCCAATCGCTTCTGAACCAGCCCCCGCAGTAGATGGCTTAGCTGAATTCATCTTCATCGGTCTAGAGTAACAGATGAAGATTTCCAAATATGAGCAACTTCCGCTCCGCACAAAGCTAGCACCTATTCCTTTTCGTAACGCACCCACCATTTTGATTTGCCTGTCTTCAGTGGCCGCAATTTTCTTCTCTGGATTTCACACCGGAGTTTACATCCACGACAGAAACCTTTGGAAAAGCTTCACATTGCCAGAAATGAAAGCACACTTTGAGTGTAATAAAGCCTTTGCAACTACACGACCATGGTGGACATCTGATCAATGGAGAGATGTTCGTGACTTATACCATGATTTTGCACGAAAGAATAAAATAGGTACATATCAAATGGCCAAGGATATATTTGATTTTAGTGAAATCGCAGAGCCATTTCAAGCTAGCGAAGAGAAAGGGCGGGGACTCAAGGCAGCCAGAGATATCCACGAAGGTGAAATTATATTCAGAACAACCAACAATACAATCGCTTTCATTGATGGGTTAACATATAGAAAGTTCCTGTTTGCCTTGGAGGAGCTCTTTCCTACATTTTCGTGCGACATCATTATTTGGAACTGGATACAAGACTTGGATGATGAAGGCTTGAAATTCGGTATAGTTGTTGATTTGAATGACAACAATCTTCTCAACAGAGAAGATGAGAAAGGAGATGCCAATGTTCGGTGTGGTAAACATAATACAGAAGAAGATGGCTGCGATATGAAAGATCTGACGTTCTATGCCTCAAGGGATATTAGTAGAGGAGAAGAATTGCTGGGCGTCTATGACGATTTTGTCTCATCTCACTCGAGGCTCGAGATAGGTTTGTAGATGATAGGTAGAAAGTATGCAGGCATAATTGAAGATGAGAGCGAAGGTGAAGATTATGCCTGCAGAGAGAAACATAGATAGGAGTAGACTTGTATGAGAGAGTATAACAATACCAAATTTGAAAAGTTTTGTTATGACATTCCTGTATCATAAAATAGAACAAAAGAGGCTGCACAATAATCCTAAACTATGATCATAATAGAGATTATATGCTGTTTCGATTTGAAGAGTGCTTGAGGTGGATCTGAAATGGACCTGAACAGTCACATAGCACTAGAAGCAGCTCATGTGCAAATGGAGGACAATAATAACGAAATGGTAATAAAGTATCGCAAAGAGTATAATGGGCCACTAGAAGCGGCTCATGACCAAATTGACGACGACAATGACGAAATGGTAATCTTCAGCGCTGCTGGCCAGCTCAAATTGGACCTCTCAGATC
>JALLBC010000363.1:0-10495 GCA_036939775.1 Skeletonema grethae | reverse complement strand
CGACACAGATGGTAGAGGAAGATATGAACGATTGTTCCGATGCTATTGGTGATGACTACTCTTTACTACACAGCGTTGTAAGCGGAGATAATCGATGTAATAGTGATGATGATTGATGAAAATAATTGAGAGATTCACCCGAGATGCGCACTAAAATAAAAGTCGTGATGTGACGCACGCGAAAGGCATCTGGAATCTCCGGAAACCACAAGTCATCTCAGGTCGCCGACAGCTTGGGGTCACCAACTCTAAACTCAATGGTCACGCAGCGTAGAAATATTACAATTCCTACGGAGACCCGTGCGGAGACCTTAATAGACCTCACAATTTCGGAAGATTCCACAGAGTAAACGAAAACTGTAGATATAATGAAGAAATAATATAACAGAAATTTTATAGTACGTCTGATTAGCCCGCTACGATGATTGCGATCTCACCGCTGCTAATAAAATAAGCAGTTGATTTTGATTCTGATCCATCCATTACAGTACACTATACATCTATGCATGGTTCAAAAAACACGCACACTCTGCCTTGCGCTGACGATCGCGCAGATGAACCTGCACAAACTCATCCTCTCCAAGAACGTAACGCTCTGCAGATGGTATGTTATCTGACAACCCAACTTGAAGCATTGTGAAGTCGTTGGGTAAATACAATCCTCCACTCCCTCAGGTAAATAATCAGCTAATGTATCTGGATGGTGAACATTGAAGGCATACACCGAATCTGTACGCGCTACAATATGACCTTCCTTCAAATGGCAGTTATTCAACGCATACTGCCACTTCTGTTCGTTCAGCGCGAGGTCCTGAGTGCATTGCAATAATCCCTCGTTGCTATTATACTCGGGTTTGACGTACTGCTCAATCAGTCGCATCCGATGACCAGCGCATTTAGTCGACTTTCGTCCAAAGAAACGATCGTATATAATTTCATTGAGTGTTCGTTTGTTGCTGCTTTCTATCATGGCAGTGTCTCCATCGATAAACATGATCACTTGGTAATCGGCGGAATACCTCGCGGCTAGATATGGGGCAAAAGTATATTGCCCACCACAAACAGTCTTCTCAAATACCAAGGATGGCGTGATAATGGGCACCATATGAATTTNAAGTATATTGCCCACCACAAACAGTCTTCTCAAATACCAAGGATGGCGTGATAATGGGCACCATATGAATTTTGATGTTGCGAAGACGTAGCAGCTCCATTAACGTCATTGATCGTACAGATGAACGAACGTTCTTAGAATTCATGCTGCTGATGGGTATCAAATCTTGATCATTTAATGTTCCTGCGTTTCCAAACACTTTGTCTCCATACACCTTGAACACGTCACTTACGCTAGTGTTGAGTAGGGTCGCCATCACTTCGTAGCTTCTTTGTGCTTGGCCATCTACAACTGCAATCATGTGCGTCGAGCCAGGAGCATTCCGAATCATATGAAACAAATTCGACACAAGTCGTGGATGTATACCACCCTGTGATAGTTTGTCCGCTGTCATTGATTTGAGAGAAGGATGGCCATTGTTCTCGGTCTTATCATATCCTGGTCCTTCTACATGAGCAAGGGACATTTCGTAATGGCTAGAGGGAACAAACTTGGATTCGACATCATTCCATGACATGGATAAACTATCCGCAATCGCGCTACGATCGTCATCGTGACTCATAACTGCTGCCCAAGGCCACTCTGTATGGATAGAAAACCGCCTTGCAAGACTTTCCTTATCATCATCTTGGTCGGGCCATCGAAACCATCCAAACAAATCAAATTTAGTTTTGAAGTAAATCTTGTGTAGATTATCATTCAAACCGATTTCATTCTGCATTCTACTGATTTGTCGGCAAGTCAGCTCCTGTATCCCATTTGGTAATGTACAATCAACGTGCCACTGATATCCAAATCCTCTGAACCTATGATCACTCTTCTGCCATTTAGCAAATTTACCCGTGACAGTGGCTTTGCCTTTAAAACATTTGGTAGGTAAAGATTGCAGTTTTGGTTCGAGAGTATATCCTGAATTGGGGACAAAGTTTGACATTTGTTCCTGATTTGAAAACTGAAAACAGACATCACAAGTCTGCTTTTGGTGCTCGGTCTCAAGCAATTCCAAATCGGATATGAAAGTTCCACCAGTGATGGCACAACCTAGCAGCCTCCCATTATCCGCTAGGTTCAGCCCATTCTTTTTATCCTCCATTAATTGTTTTCGAACTATAATAGGTCTTCGATCCACTGTAGCATGTAGCGGTATGGTCTGAAACTGATTAATATCACCATGAGGTTTTATATCAGGTGGCCACTCAGTAAAAGATCTTGCGCCTGTGTAGGTTTCGCGAATGTTTGCCAAAACATGTTCATCAAATTTTAGGACGTCATTGGGTGAATCAATAAGTGTTGTTTCGTTGATAGAGTTGACTAATTTCAATTTTTGCTCAGCTATGCTGTGGTCATAGAGTTCAGTTGCATAGTTCTTCGAAATTTCGACGTGAAGATGAAGCATTGTGGCTGTCAATGCAGCTAAAGTAATGACGATCACGAATACAATTATTTGTGTTGTTCTGACAGCCGGTTTATGTCCGGCGCGAGCACGAAGCTGTCGCAGTTGCTGCGTTGGTCTCCTTAGCTCATTCATGGCTATAATATTGTAGGTATTGTACTCTCCCGTTATTATTCAATCCTTCCAACAGTTTCCAACCCAACGATAATAAGCATATCATGATCTATCATGATCCGTCCCCCCGACATTGACGATTACACAGGGTATGATTCCATACATACCAGTTTCAATACATTTATGTACACCCTGATTATCATATATAAAATGTTTAAAAAGTAAGTCACCGTTCACACAAATAATAATGTCGGGTTGGTGCAACGATTACAATAGGTCATCATTCATTCGATGATCTATTATCGTAACGAACCAATACATAAAATAATAACTGTATCTGGGTGAAGAAGTAGAAGTCGAGAGTACTAGCATTGCTACCCAACCACGGCGAAAGATGCCAAGAAATAATACCAATTCAAAACCGGCACTCTGCAGATTTTATTTTCAAAATCAACACTGCCGTTATGGATCGTCGTGCCACTTTTCTCATGAGGCACCAAAGGAGGGGATGACACGCTCTGAGATTTTGAGGATGATACCCTGTCCTCATTTTTCTCGCGGAGGTTGTTTGTATGGGGACGATTGCGAACTGTTGCATCAACAGCAGAATTCTCATCAAGACCGCAAACTCAAGAACGAGAAGACTACTGATGAAAATGATGAAAAAGAAGAACTCGTTGACAGCACGTGTGGTATTTGCCTCGAAAATGTGTACAACACCCAGCACAAACAATTTGGGTTACTCTCTGGTTGCAATCACATTTTTTGTCACACATGTTTGATGCAATGGCGTCGTCGTTCCGAGGTATCTTCTTCGTTACGTCGTGTCTGCCCTACATGTCGAGAACCGTCCAACTATGTCATCCCTTCCAATATCTTCCCTGCAAATCAAAGTCAAAAAATGATTATTGTGGAAAACTACAAGAAAAAGTGTTCGACAATCCCATGTCGTCGGTTTGTCGATGGAAAGTTAGGATCTTGTCCCTTTGGAAGGGATTGTTTCTTTGCTCATCACGACGAGAATGGGGTGGATGTAAAGGATCAAGATAAGACAATGCAAGAGTTGTTTGAGGAGCGTGAGCGGCATAGGAGTAGAAGGAATGATAGGGATTCGGATTTGGATATGATTTCGGAAATGCTCATAATGAGGGCTTTGCAATTACAGTTGATTGGCGGAGGACGGCAACGCCCACGTGGCCAAGCCGTTGACAACGATGACGACGACGGTGAAAATGACAGTGTCGGTGGAAATGTAATTGATGACATGCTACTTCAACTCCTTTCCATGGGTGTATTTGGTGACGAAGATGCATCACCCTTGCTGATGCACCAACTTTTGGGGTCCATGGGTGCCTTTGACGATGATGAAAATGATTCCATAAATGATGACAGTTATGACGACTCGTCACTTGACTCTATGCCGCCGTTGGAGGATCTGGATGACAACTCAATGCCTCCTTTGGAAGAAATTGAATAAGATCAAAATAGTCAAAGCAAGGCAAAGGCCATGTATCTATTTTAGATTTTCATTTGATTATACGTTCTTCCATTTTATCAAATACATAGTGATATTACTCAATTCTGTGATAGCATCCTTTCTACTACTACTATATATTACTTCTGTATGACGAAGGGTTTAGGGACCAGATAGGGTGCTAAGTGCAAAAAAGATCATCTTCTAGAGACCTTACTTCTTGCTCTTAAATGAACCTGAAGCTGAGCATCTCATTTCTACCTTCTGTCCAACATCATAATCTTATCCACCTTCAGTGCAAGAGGAAACCTTGTCACTAGCTTCGAGTGCGTAATTTACTGTGTGGAAAGAATGTATGCAATTCCTATTCCCTATATCTACATTTTATGCAAATTGCTGTTCTTCTATATTGCTATGTTCGAGAAACAGGCTACATGCAGGCGACGCTACACTTATTTCACCGTTCCAACCAAACTAAAAGTAACCACCAGGAGGCGGTGCCACACTCTCATCAGGTGTTGTCTTAATTCTAGCTTCTCTCACTTTTTCGTAGTATCCCATCATGATATGATACAACCTGACATCCTCCGTTTTGTATCGTTCGCCAATTTCAAGCAACATATTCATCATGCTATCCAATTGCTGTGGAGTATAAGGGCGTGGTACCGCGGGTCCTTTGCGTTGCGAATCGTGGTGACCAGGATCAAGACGACGACGTAAAGCGGGTTGCTGTGGTTCAGGTGCACTGTAAGGTTGACTGTAAGGTGAACCCTGCTCGGATTGTGGCTGATCCAACTCCGTCTCACGTAATGCAGGTTGTTTTGGCTCAGGTGGACTGTAGGGTGGGCCCTGCATAGATTCTGGCTGACCCTGCTCGGATTGTGGCTGATTCAATGCCAACGCCTGTAGCTTTGCAATCTGTGCTGCTTGTTCCGCAGGAGGTTGATTCTTCACAACTGCCTTCCAAACGCATGCAACGCTGTCTTGATCGATGGGATCAACCCCTTCGACCTGCCCGAGGAATTCATTTAGCCCCTTGGTCACCTCTGCACCAATCAAGTCGTCGGTGAGTCCTTCATATGTTAGAAGATGGCGATTCTCAGGAGTGTATCTATCCATCCAGTAGCTGTAAACATAAGACAAGTTTTGTGTGATTGTTTGGAGTGGGAAAGAGAATACAATGAGAAAGATGGATGAGCGTCAGGAATTCATATAAACATTATCAAAACCCTTGATACATCAACCCTTCAATAGATAATACTCACAATACGAACTTCTTGTATTCAGCAATTTCAATATCCACATATGCATTGCGCCACTTCACCCACTCTTCGACTGGTGCACGTTCCGAATGAACTGGTAGATGATTCCTCATTTCATAAATGTGATTAAAGAACTGAACATTAATTTGACAAGACATGTCTAAAATGGTAAGAGTTCTGCTGGAAGCAAATGCATAGAAGTATGACTGATTACGGTCATTCAAACACTGTATTCTCGCTCTCAAAGAACAAAGGATCAACAATAACTCACACTAGGAATACTCTCCAACGGATTACGAATAACAATAAACGCCCGATGAATACGATCATCAAAGTCAGGCAAGATACCATTACTCTGAGGATAATGCGTCTTGACAGTAACAACCTCCGATCCTCTCCCATTATTATTCCAGTCATCCCCCGTTTCCAATCCGGTCAGTGCCTCGACGAGATTCCAAGTCATTCTCGCTCCACAGCCTGGGTAGGACGCTGCGTAGGTGATGGGTGTGCCTGGTGCTGGTTTGACGGGCCATGTGAGTTTGCAGCCGCCGTTGGGGCGGGCTTCGGAGAGTCGACGCCTGGGTGAGGTAGATGACTCGAGGACATTTTCATCTGTAGTGTGGAATGATAATGGAGATTGTTGTTTGTGGAGAGTTGTTGATTGGAAGATGGCGAGGGCGCCGCAGAGGGCGACAAGAGATATGGCGACCGCTCTTCGTCGTGATATTGACGGTGACATGGTTTTAGTAGATGAGTATTTATGTTGTGCAAAAGTCGAGTTGTTGAAGGCTGCGTTGCCTGTTGCTTTTAGTTTTGTGTTCATGGTCACAATGGTGGTGCGGTCATTTTGAGTCGCGAGTGTTGAGACGGGTCATTTCCTTTCTCGGCATTACTGAATAGGAGTATCGATTTTCCTCCCCATCTTTGATCTCCGATCTCCTCTTATCTCCTCCTCCCTTCCTCCTCCCAAAAAATCCAAATGGCGACGATGGGCAATGACATAAGTATTATATGAATGCACCATTGCCATTGCGCCGGTAGTACACTCAGCACAGCCACTAGAGCACGCTATCATCCATGAGCACTTCAGCAGCACCGCCATCACGCAAGATTCCCACTGCACAAGTAGTAGTCGTGATTTTATTATCATTCGTAGCCATAATTCCCTTCACTGTGCACACTGTGCACCTTCAACCTTTCATCTATGAACCATATTATGCAGCGCCGCAGCGACTCAAGCCCACTGGGTCTCGGAAGATAAAAAAGGAGATAGAGCTATTGGAACATGATTTGGAATCATTGGAGGAAGAGTTTACTGGGCTGACTAATGAGTTTAACCAGGTTGCAAATAGTAATAATAAAGATCAAAAAGTAGAAACAACAAAACGGCAGCCTGAGAAACAACATGACAACAAGAAAAAGGAGGATCCCAAAAACAAGAAGGAAGAGTTTACAAATTCAAATGTAGAAGTGCGGCCTGACATCTTTGCAGCTTTCAAAGAACGTGAACCGAAAAAGTGGTGGATTAGAAAAGACTTGTTTGGAGATGCCTCTCAACAAAGTACTACAACATTATCTCGCAGGAGAAATCTCTTAATTTGGGGTTCTGATTGGTTCAATAATAATAATGAAGAACAACAACCACAACAAGATATTGATGATGATGGCGACGGTGCAATAATCCCATATGATTTGAGTGTCAACCATCTTCAACTTGTCGATCGCGCACCTGGATCGCCTTACACAGATCTTACAGTCAAGGAAGATTTCTTGCCAGTTGTGCTGCAATCAGATATTGCATTCCGATGGAGGAGTCGGGCAAGACCAACGTCTTTAGCACAGGATGGTGTAAAAACTACGGCATATCAAATTATTGCAAGACAGGCTCACTCAGATAATGAAGATGCGTTGTTGTGGGACTCTGGCAAAGTGAGCCTATCAGATGGATTGCCGGATGTAGTGACATACAATGATACAAAGATGGAAATTGGATCTGTCATTGAATGGAAAGTTACTGTGTGGGATTCATCACAACCAGATTCAAAGTCATCATCTTCTGCCTGGTCAAAGTTTGCTGTTGGACCAAGTCAATCCGAGTGGCAAGGACAATGGATATCGCACCCAATCGATTTAGAAAGTTGGGATAAGACTGATGCTTCCGCATTTTGGGCGCCTGTAGGAGGTATGAATGGAACTCACGATCAGCGCGTGGCGTGTCGCAATTGGGAGAAGCGAAGTCAGCTTCCCGTATTTCGAACAAAGTTGCCCGTGTTGGACATTGCAGAAGATGATGAAATCGTCACTGCGTTACTGGTTGTATCTGGGCTAGGATCTTTCCGAGCGAGTATTGACGGGAAGGCGCTGAGCTCCTCGGGGCCATTGGACCCACCACTTACCGATTTTGCGCAGAGAGTGTCGTATCGTGGTTTTGATGTAACTCCATATCTTAGTGGTGATGGTTCGAAGTCTGAACATGTTGTTGGTATAGCAATGGGATCAGGTATGTGAAGTTGTGGAAAAATGCACTGTTTGCCTCTTTGCATGAGATGCTTATCTCACTCTTCGCTCTCTCTATCTTTTTAGGATGGTGGGATCATCGTCCGATTGCAGGGAGTTTCATCAGATTATTCTTTTTTCCTCATGGCGCGGTTACATGTGTTGCACAACTATACTTGACTTACAAATCTGGTAAGACTGAGGTTGTCATCCCTACCGGAGATGATTCGTCTGGGTGGCAAGTTGCAAAGGGGTATTTGCGTGAGTCTAGTCTATTCACGGGAGAATACATTGATCTTCAATCAAAAGCCCAATTTGACGGCTGGGACACTACTCTGCAGTGGAAAGATACCGATACTACTGATGCGGCAAGCATCCATGCATGGACAATGCCCCAGCGTTATATAAGTGACACCACTCTTGAGAAGTGGCGACGCCATCTTCACGTGAAATCGAAAGCAGTTCCTATGAATACCAAGGATGAGAAGAAGCCCCTTCACAAGTTGTCACCAATAGGACGTCTAATTCCTCATGAATCTCCACCAGTCTTACCGATGGAGAAAGTATACCCTGATGAAATCTTGGACTTGGGTGGAGGGAGGTGGATGATTGATTTTGGAAAAGCTTTCTCTGGAATGTTAAGGTTTGAAAGTGGTCTTCCCGAACCAATTGTTCCTCCCGAGGGATATCCTAAAGGTCATGAAGTCAATACTTTGGGCAGTGACGAGTCGTTCATTACTGTAGTTTACGGAGAGAGACTCGAATTGTATACCCACGATATTAACTTGCCATTAGTGGCTGGTATGGGGCTGCATGATGGTGGTCCGAGGCATAAATCGAAGAAGAAGGGAGATCCAGAAATCAAGGGTGGTCCTTGTTATCCGAAAGACCACATCTCGGCTGGAGCACTCCTTCAGCGAGATGTATACATTCTGCCAAAGACAGATGGTGGCAAGGGCACTTTTTCAGATGCTCGTCAATCCCATTTCACCACTCATGCTTTTCGCTTCGCTGAAATTTGCTGTTCGGAAGAGCCTCCTTCTGATGTTACTGCACTAGCATATAGATCATCTTTCAAAGAGTGGGGAGACTTTAGTAGCAGCAATGTACGAATCAATGGAGGCTACGAGCTTGTCAAAAACGCCATGAATGCTGTAAGTAAAAGTGCCATATTTTGCTTGGACTCATGAATGTTTCGCCTGCATATCAATTTTAACATCACTTTCGCATCGCGCTAAACAGAATTTGTTAGGGGTCCAGTCCGATTGCCCTCATCGAGAAAAGATTCAGTATGGAGGAGACATTATTGCAGACTCGCCAGCTGCAATGCATCTCTACGATATGAGTGCGTTTTACAGGAAGGTGGTGTTAGATTGGGCCGATCAGCAATGGGATAACGGAGCATATGCTGGTACTAGCTACTGGCTTATGTTAAATGATCAGACAGGCATTGGCACTGGATCCGGCGAGACTGTATGGGCGAGCGCTCCAGTAATAATGACCGCAAGGCACATGCAACACTACGGAGATATAGAATTCTTAAAGCGCACAGTTGATAAACACACGAAGTGGTTGGGCTTTTTGCACAAACATTTCGACAAGGGAATGCTCAAAAAGGGGTACCACGAAGAGTTAGAGGGCTACTATAAGAGCGGGTCAGGCTTGGGTGACTGGCTTGGATTCCGTCAACGTGATACATGGCTCACTCACCAGGGCTTCTACATGGCCAGCGCTCGAAGCATTGCCTATATTTCACAGAAGCTCGGTATAGACAATGGCCTCAGTGCAGCCCTTGAAATATCGAACACGGTTAAAGACCGTATTGCCGGGCTTTACCTCAAGTATAACCAAGGCTTCCTCCCTCCCGATTCGAGAGGAAAATTCATGAGCCCTGCACAGGAAATGGGTCTGTTCTCGCGCATCGTTCCAGGAGATCGTCGTTGTAATGTGTTACGGCACTACTTTACCCGCATAGGTCATACGTGGCCTGGTAGTGCTGAAATGAACTTTCTAAAGCACATTGATAAGGAAACGATGGAATCCATGAGAGCGTCAGGTGAGGTAACAAAACGAGGTAAAAAAGACGCGATGGGTTGGAGTCAATGGAATGGATTTAACGAAGGCATTTTCGCTGTGAGATACGCTCTCAAAACTCTGAGTGAAACTGGGTATCACAATGTTGCTTTGGATAAAGCGAATGGATTTGGTGTGGGGACATGGGAATACATGCTTTCTCATAATGCAACCACGCTTTGGGAGAGTTGGTGGAGATCCGAAGATTTGTACTCACACAATCATCCTATGCTTGGTGCATCAGCAGAGTGGATGGTATCGGCAGTTGCTGGACTCGAGCTAGAGCCGACAACGACTGGAGGTAGAGACGTTCAATTTTGGCCTCGCTTTCCAACTTCTGAAGGCATTTTAAGCTACGCTGGTGCCACGCAAGGGACTCGACGGGGTGACTTTGCAATAGCCTGGGAATTTATAGACTCGCAACAAGAAGAAACAATTTTGCACATTCGTGCATATGTGCCACCCGACGGAAAAGCAGTTCTCCGCTTGCCTGAATACAGGAATGGCGAAAGCATTGATTCGATACTCAAGAAAGCATTGGTACTTCCAGACATTGGAGAAGCGAAGCT
>JALLBC010000353.1:0-12283 GCA_036939775.1 Skeletonema grethae | reverse complement strand
TCGCCTACCCTCGAGCCAACTCCTGGAGATATTGGGCCCATCGACCCTACTCTTTCGCCTACCCTCGAGCCAACTCCTGGAGTTACTGGGCCCACCGATCCTACTCTTTCGCCTACCCTCGAGCCAACTCCTGGAGATATTGGGCCCATCGACCCTACTCTTTTGCCTACCCTCGAGCCAACTCCTGGAGTTACTGGGCCCATCGACCCTACTCTTTCGCCTACCGACGACAACCAGACGTTTCAACCAACTTCCTCAGAAGGCATGCCATTGTTCATCTTCGGAAGTTCTGAGTCCGTTGGTAATTCCGAACCAATTGATTATGACGTTCCATTTGATGTTGGAGAAGATGTTATTTTTGCTAGTGCAGGTTCTAAATACACGCTGGTTATATTAGATGATGAGAGTGCAGCTGTGGCTGGGTTTATTGATAATTTTGATGAATATTCAGGCTACTTTGGCCTGCCACAGGAAGATTTGTCCGAGGGATCAAATGAACTTGCAGTTATAGACTCTATTGTGAACTTGAATGGTGACTTACTATCTGCTCCAAAATTCAGGTTAGTGCAGGCTGGAGTGAAAACAAATGATGGCACAATGCATTCTGTATTCATTGACGTGAACGGAAATGTTTACGCAGCTGGAAGTAACAATAGTGGCCAACTGTGCATTGGAGACTTAGATGATAGAAACATACCTCATCAAATTGATTTAGGTGAAGCTGCAGTTAGTGCTGCTGTTGGTGGGGACTTCACCTTAATTCTTGGCGCCTCGGGTGATGTTTATGGGTGTGGAAGCAACGAATTCGGTCAGCTTGGTCTTGCAAATGTTCTTTTCGTAGATCTACCTGATTCTACAAACGGATTGAAGAATGTAAGGACCATTTCTGCAGGCTTGGACTTTTCGCTTCTCTCTACTGAAGACGGACTCGCTGTTATGGGTTCAAATTCCGAGCAACAACTTTGTACAGATGAATTTGATGAAGTGACGGAACCTTATTTCTTGGATGCAATAGGTGCTGAAGACTCAAGACAATTTCGCGCCGGCGCGCAATCGTCATATATATTGTTTCGAGATGGATCGGTAGCTGCGTGCGGTCTTAATGCATTTGGGCAGTTAGGCATTGGTGAGTTCGATGATCCAGGGCCGGCAACAGTCACAATACCTGGAAATAATTTTATCAAAAATCTTGGTGTCGGTCCATCTGCTGTCTCGGCGTTCTTCGTAGCTTTGGATGGCGTTGTTTACGGTGCAGGAAGAAACAACAGAGGCCAGCTAGGAGTTGGAGATAAAGATGATAGGGAGAGTCCAGAACAAGTGTTGTTTGAATTCAACGCCGATGATGTGACTAGAATCTCTGCAGCCTTTGATCACACCCTTGCTTGGTGATTATTGACAGCTGAAGTGCACTAGAATCAGACTCTGCGAGGAGATGAGGATATGCCAGTATTTCATGCTTTTTATCATAGTCCATAACTATTTGTTTAACATCGTTTTTGTAAGTAAGTTTTGCATCAGAAACAAAATAAAATTTACAACCTGAACACCAAGAATTATTCCAGTGGAATCATTTTGTCACAAGTTCCACAAGATAGAGAGCAAAATCTGTGCATCCATTCACCATCTTCCTCATCTTCGCAGTCGCCTTCTTTTGAAAATTCAAGGCACATATCGTAGTGGTCAGTGCAGTCTGGAATAGCGTTGATATCCTTCTTGAAATTAACAACGCGATTTGAACCCCTTGGCATTTGTTCCCGACCAGTGTTTGATGCTGTTGGGAGCTTGCTCATGAATTCGTCAATAAGCTCAACCTTATGATCCATGAGAACCATATCAGGTACATCATCGGTTGATGAGGGCTCATATTTTTCACCCTGAGTCAAGATGTTGAAAGTTACCTTGCTCGCACCATCCCAAGTAACAATGATGTGGCCGGCTGCAACGATGGCAGCACTGATAGATCCATCTCCAATTTCGTCATTGACATTTACTCGCTTCGCACCAGCAAAATTGGAATTCTTTGCAATCACGTAGTCAAGGGTCTCCTTAATGAGCTTGGCAGATATTGTATTTCCACTCTTATCCTCAACTTCATAATGATAAAGACTCTGAGATGCGATTGGATTTTGGTTTGTGTACTGCTTCAAAGAATCGCGTTCGTCATAGGCATTGGCAGGGTAATGATCAGGGTCATACTCCGACTGCTGTTGCACAGGTCCACCCACCATCTTTTGAATAGCGGTAGGAATGCCAGTCTTCTTTTCAATTGTTTCTTGAATTTCAACAGTCTTGCGTACAAATCCCTTATTTCCGGTTGAAATGAGGCCAAACTGAGAAGTTTTGTCAATGATAATACGACCGCTGCGAACAAATGGCTTGCTGAGGTTCTTCACACACGCGGCATAGAAGATGGCTTCAGCATCAGTATTCAATGAAGTCATGAAAGTGACATGGTTGCGAAGGAGATCGCGTTGTCCTGATTCGCTTAAGCAGAAAACTTTGTTTTGAACTTGGACAAATTCTGGGGATGCCTCAGGATCAACCACCACAGCACTGAATCCTTCCTCTATTTTGGCAACGCGTCTAAGATCTTTCACATCACACAGGAAGACATTGCTGATGTTTTCACTCATGTCATCTATTCCCTCTTCTTTGCTATCACAGGTCCAGATTGCGACAACCTTGTCAACCTTGGCATTCTTCTCCAAAGATTCTGCTGTCTTACACGAATCCTTGCCCTTTTCACCACACACAACCACAATAACCTTATCCATTTTTTTAGGAAGCATTTTCAAACTAGCAGCCACTGCAGTATTGAAAGTCTCCGTGGGAATGGGCCCTTCACCGATCTGTGGTTCTGCAGCTTTAACTTCGGGATCACACTGACGCAAGTTCTTGTTGACTGGACCAACGGCATTAATATCCTCCCGCCAGTTCTTGGCACCAATCATACCACCATGAATCACACGGAAAGAAGAATATTTGTCCTTCACGCCAAGGGATCCAAGGAGAGCATCACGAACATCATCATGCTTGGCAATCTTGGACCAAAGAACAATTTCTAGTCCAACATGTGAGAAGCTGGGGTAATAATGAGCGGTAACGTATCCCTCTTCCATGGCAATGAAAAGTCCAGAAGTTGCGACACTACCACTAGCATTGTGAGCCATGGGAAGACCAAGTGGAGTCAATCCCTCGGCAATCAAAAGATCCCTCACCAAGGTTTCCAATGCAGAGAACTCTGTAACTCCCTCTGCCTCTACAACCAAAAGAACACCGGTAGATTTATTTGGTTTGACAGGATCAGGCTTTGGAGTAGGATTCTGTGCCTCAGCAACCTCCTTGTCATAAAGATCACACTTGCCCTGCTTACGGGCATCGTTGTGAGAATAATCCTTAATCAATTTGTAATGCTCATCCACGTCATCCAGCGGGTTGTATTCAAATGCGCTAATCTGATGTGTTTCAAACACTCCCCCCTCAATTTTTGGATGCAAAAAGTCAACCGAGTTAGATCCCATAGCCCAATCTTGGTCACACAAGATAGGATAATCTGTCATGTACACAAAGACTGAATGGTCAAACAACTTGGACATTTGTCCATAGTAAAGTTCATTCTTGACAAAGATTCCTTCAGGTTTCATTAATAATGCAAGTGCACCAAAGATATCAAGATCATCCGTCACACTAATCGACATGGCTGTTTCTGATAAATCCACCATGACCAAATCAAATGTTCCAAACCATTCTCTTGGTAGGAGTGCCAACGACTTGGAAGCGTCACCAAACCACCACTGAACACGAGGATCTTCAAAGTGGGGCTGTGTGTGAAAATGCTTCAAACTTTCACGGACCACATTCTGATCCAACTCGAGACCAAGAACCATTTCCACACTGGGATATTTGAGTGCCTCATGGAGCAACATGGAGTCCCCTCCTCCAATGAATGCAACACGCTTCATTTCCTTCATGTAAGCAGCGGGGAAATGAACATACGGTTCATGATAATGGGGACGGTAGGAATGGCAAATCTGAAGAATATTGTCGAGACTCATACACACATCTGGCTTGTTGGGGTTTTCACTCCAAGCAACCTCTTGGTAGAAGGAGCGTGATTCATAGACGGCATCCTTGAACCCTTCAAGTTTGAGGTAGCTGTCGCAAGTGGTGGGGGGCTTCTCCTCGCCCTCTTCCATTTTGTGTGCGTTAGGATTCCCGCTCCTCGAGCTCGCTGCGTCTTCTTCTGCGTCGTCGTCACTGGAGCTGCTTTCTTCTTCGTCCTCACTGTCGTCGACCATGTCGGGGTTGGCACAGGTTCCGTCGGAATTTGGACGGCCACCGCCCGCACAGGTTTGGGCGGCTGCGGCAAAGAGAGCGGGGGAAGAAGAGGGGATTAGGAGGTCATTAAAGAGGGCGGCGGTGCCAAGCAAAGCCACTGTGGTGGCCAATAGAGAGGAGGCGGCGATGGGCAGCCTCATTGTTTGTCGATATTATCACGATAACTAATGAAAATCCGAACCAATGCGATGATTTTTTCGATTCGCCTTCGGATTTTTGAAGGCTTCGTGGATCATGGATTTTTCCACTTTTTTGAGAAGTGCAAGCGAGAAAGCACTTGCGATAAGGGTTGTTTGCGAAGGGCATGCCCTCTTTTATATCTGTTATTAAGGATTACATTAATACAATCAATAATTTGGGGTAATCCCCCTAATAGATGCGCACTAAAATAACGGAAAGCTCGCCCGAAAAACTAGCACACACATCAAAAATCATCCCCTTGCTTCGATCTTCGATCATGCGATGTTGCATGCGCTTATGAGTAAGGAAGATGAAGGTGAAGGGTGAAGGGATAGCAAACTATGTACCTTTGGTTATCAGTGTACACATCATGACCCCCCAACTGGGATCTGAGTCGCTGATCCTATAATAACGATAGTCTGCGTCTCACATGTATTAAGTATTGTACTATGAATAGAATCGCCTCTCTTTCATTGGTCATCGGACTGATGGCCGCCCATCATCAAAATCTGATATGTCAGCTAAAAGTTCCATCAAGAGGTGATAGTGATATAGATATAGTGTTCCATCTACCACACATCATACCAGAAGCGGACGCTTTCCCTATCAATTCTTACATGTCAAATACGAGAGGATTCCATCAAGCAACAGGCCCTCTCATGTCCACATCATCATTTGCAGCCGATGCATCACACATCAAGGATGAAAGTAGCGACAATGTATCTCAAACAACTTCCGACATAGTCTACACAAATGACAATCACTCACTGTGTTGTTATACCAGTGCAATACTCAAAGTATCTTACGATGGGACACACTTCAGCGGATGGACAGGTGGAAATGCAGGAGACCAGCCAAATAAAGCGAAACCAAAACGACAGGACAACAACAACATCAATAAGTCTACGCAATCAACTCAAAAACGACGACAGTCAAGGCGAAGTAGAACTCTACAACGCAAGGGTGGGGGGTGGTATGATTCAAACAATAAAATTCGGACAGTTGACCACACAATCCGGATGGCTCTTGCCAAGATTTACGGTAATGTCGATCCAAAGAATATCATCTTTGAAGCTTGTAGTCGAACAGATGCTGGAGTTCATTCAACCTCCTTAGTGACGCAATTCTATTGTTACAATGATCAGGTACCCAATGAAAGCGTCAACTCTACAAGATATTATGATTCGTCAACAAATTCAACCATTCCAATCAGGCCCAATGGACCTGCTGACGCGACAAACTTCGTACAGCTCCCGTTCAATTCTGACCTACCCAAATTAGTGTACGTTTTGAACCGGATGTTACCACCCGATGTGCGTGTATTAGCTGCATCTCCAATGCCAACTGTATCGATATCGTCGTCAATGTCAAAGTATTCGATTGGTGCGTTTCATCCAACACTCTTTACACAAAGTAAAACCTACGTCTATCGTTTTGCTATTGGAAGTATTCAGGATCCATTACAGTCAAGATTTTTGTGGCATTTGGATGGATCATCGGGTAGAGCAATGGGTATGAATGGAAATAAATTTGATTTGGAACTTGCAACACAAGCAGCCAAATTGTTTGTTTCTAGCGAAGCTAGAGATTATGCTGCTTTCGGTTCAGTGATGCGTGGTAATGAAAAGAATCGAGTTCGAAGTACTATTTGTACTATTTGGAGATGTGGTTTATTGCAAGAATATGTAGAGCAGCTGCCGAGCTGGGAGCAACAACAAAGTTCAAAAACTATGAATGATGCTGTCACAGAGAGGTATGGTAGCCGTTTGAATGTGGCTGGAGCTCCGCTACATCCGTTGGGGATAGATAAAGGTCCACAGACTTTCACAGTATCTATAACTGGAGATCGGTTTATGTACAAGATGGTAAGGAACATTGTAGGCACTATCGTAGCAGTTGCTTGTGGTCACAATGAGCTGGAAGACATACAACAAGCTTTGTCGACAAGAAGATGGGGCGACGGACCTAGCGGAAGCCGACGCATTTGTGCACCAGCAAGAGGATTGAAATTAGTTGAAGTGAATTACCCAGATGAAGTTCATTTTGATTGGCAGAGTGGTTGAGAGCACCATAAAACATAACATTAGATAGTACAAATACAATAGATATCTTCTGAATCTACTTCGATGAGATCGGCGCGCGAGGTAGGAGGCACTCTTTTCTTCTGCAAAGTCTCAATAGGAGATAAGATTCTCAATTATAAGAAAACGTCAGTATCTATCTCAATAATAAGAAGCGCCATAAACATACCAATCGCCCACAACTCACTTCTTTGGATGAGCAAACTCAACGCGCAAGCGAACCAAAGGAAACAATGCAGTTGTATGGTTCAACATTGTTGAAAATCGTTATTGAGACTGTCCTGTAATGAAAAACAACATTATCCAGCAAAAGAACACACAATCCTGCAAATATTATTTATTGATACGTCAAAAAGAGGAAGCAGATTGACGATGATTGATCATGATCAGCTCGCTGTCGAAGTACAAGCGTCTTCTTCCTTCAACAACTGTTTCATCTCTGTCACGAAGCTCACAAAACTGTTAAGCCCTCGTGTTTCAAGTCCTCTCTTCGTGAAGCGTACTAATTCTTTTATTAGAGCGCAGGATCTCAATTTATCTGGAGAGGATATTCAAAGGGTCATAGAAGATGAACGGAGCGATAGAGAAACTTCGGAGCGCGACGGAGCGCGATTAGTGCCTATTGATGGAAACAGTGATATCGTTATAACTGCCTTAGTTGAAATTGGTTTAGCCGAAGCAGGAGATGAATCTATTCGATGGATTGCAACTAGTGGCACAGCATCTATATTAAAGAAACGCTCAAAGGAGCATAGAACGCGACCTTGGATTAATGCTGCGCATGGTAAAGATGTTCTTGTGTGGTCTACGAAGTGCGTTCGGGACCTTGGTGCTGAGTACCCAGTTGTGAAGGCCAGAGGGCTGATTAGTGCATCGGCTAGGGAGGTGGTGGATCTATTGAGAGACAGCAGTAAAGTCACTACATACAACAAATCGTCTCTGGGCCGAAAAGATCAAGTTGTTTTGACAAGGAACGTAGACTCTGTGACGAAGGTCATGTCTAGCTTGACTAAGCCTCCAATCGTACGCAAACCGCTGGAGTGTGTTACTCTCTTCTACGCACGCAAACTAACAGAGGAAGATAATATTGAGCTCGACGGTGCTGGATATATCACCGTAGGCAGATCTGTGTGGGAAGATGAAAATGGAAGATCTGGAGCAAACTCTTCTACTACAAGGTGTGAGATCCTGTTGAGCGTGAACTTGGTTAGAGATATAACAACTACCAGTGGTCAAAAGGTCTGCGAACTCACTATCGTGACACATGCAGTGTCTCCTGCTGGTATTCCACTATTCATAGGAAAGAAAGCAGCGCTGGCAGCAGCTGATGGATACATAAAAGATATCCGTGCAGTTTTCGAGAAGTGATTGAATAGGCTCCTCAAAACGCCAGGAATAGAGAGAAAGGCTGCATTCATATTAGATAGGTAAAGTAGATAGGTAAGCAAGTTTAAGCTATTGTACAAGTCGAATCATGATAATTAATTAAAAGTAAGAGAAGGCAGGTAGGTTGAGATTAGCAATTTTTATTTCTATTAGCTGGTTTTTCTACCTACACTATGATTGGTTTTCCTCATCAGCACCTGAGTTGGCTTCTTCATCAGTGTTTGAGTTCTTCTCTTCAATCGGTATTGTGTCCTGGTGATCATAATCTTCTACACCAGCAGCCTTCTCGGCCTCAGCAAGTTCTTCTGCTTCACGGATCTTCTTGGTTGAGAGCCACTTCCAGAAGTGGAGGGCACATCCAAAGGAGAGGAAGGTCCAGAAGGAAACAATTTGAAGAACAGATCGCTTGGCAGAGTATCCAAAAGGTTTGAGCAAAGCCATGGGCAACTTCTTCTCATTGAAGAAACCACCTGCAGCTTCGCGGTAGTTGTAAACATTCTGAGTCATTCCCCATACTTCCTCAAATTCGTGCAATCCACCGGTGAAAAGTCCAGTTGCCAAGAACAAAAGAAGAGTAGCCATGAAGACGGCCAACCAAGTCTTGTTCTCTAATCTCTTGTTTGCGATGTAAATGATGCCACCGAGGAGACCTCCTACAACGATACCAGCAATTCCAGAGAGTGGGATGGCCTTGGCTTTTTCACCTTCAAGGAAGAAAGGGATGAGGAAGACACCAATTTCTGCAACCTCTCTCCAGATGTTCCAGGCAACGTTGAAGCGAATGGACTTAAGAGTGAGACCAATCTGAACACCATCTTTTTTCTTGCTTGCATACAGTCCCAAGAACTTGGGCATCTTGAGGGATAGTTGGAGGATACAGAAGGCAGCAACAACCTTGGAGACACCTTCGATGATATCACCGACAGCTTCATCGAAATTTTTTGATAGAAGTCCCAAAGGAACAGCAGCGCAGATAATAATGATGATAGCAACTAGAGATGCCCAACCAGCAGCAGTGTTGATGGCTTTAAGGCCGGCCGCTTGCTTCTCAGGTTCTTGCCACTCAGGTGTACGCTTGACGACGGTTCTGTATTGTCCAATAATGACAGTTCCTTCAAGCACCTCACGTGCGAAGATGGTCATAACGGCTCCGTTGAATAGTGGGACAGACATGGTGTTGTTCTATTAGATTGTCTTAGTGGTGATAAGAAGCAATGTTGAAGGCTGAAATTATGAGCCAGCAAGGTGATGATGGGGTTCATGGTTGTTCTACTTTTGCTCTTTGGACGGCCATGAATTGTGGAGCGTGTCGTTTGATGTTCTTCGAGAAAGAGCACGAGCTGGGTTTGACACGCGTGCCGCTCGCGCACTGCGCGATGTCTCTTTCTTCCAGCTTCCAGCCAGGAGGCAAGGAAGGGTCAAGCCAAGGAGCGTGCTTCTTTCTCATATTAGAGAATGAGCACGAATGAGCACGAATGATGGCTTCCTCATTCGGCGGCCGGGCGGGTAAAACGATTCGAGACGGCAGACGGGAGGAAAAAGTGAAACAATTTTACCCGTCTGTCTGCAAAAATATGAGGCCAAAAAAGCTCCGCATCCGTGCCGTGTGCCCGACTTCACGAGCTCTCTCTTTCAACTCACCATCCACACCATTGCCATTGGCTGCAATAGGTACTACCATACAGCACCGCACACTTGTTAATACAATAGTTGATTAAACTAATAATTTCAAGATGGCTCCACTTGCTGAAATCGAAGAAATCGACGACGACGTCCCTGAGCTGGAAGAGGCTGAAGATGTCCCTGAATTGGAAGAGGCTGCCGCTGGTGGTGGCGCTCCCGAACCCGGGCAGGCCATCCACAACCGTGCCGAGAAGAAGTCTCGCAAGGCTATCCAAAAGCTTGGCATGCGTCAAGTTGGAGGAATTGTCCGTATGAGTGTGAAGAAGTCCAACCAGGTGCTTTTTGTCATCACCAACCCTGATGTTTTCAAATCACCCACTGCTGATACCTATGTCATCTTCGGAGAGGCCAAGACTGAGGATCAAAACCAGATGGCTGCCGCTGCTCAACAAGCCGCTCAGGCTCAACAGGCTGCCGCTGCCGCCGCTGCTCAACAAACACCTGCTGCTGCCGCTTTGGATCCTGTTTCTGAGGAGGCTGCTGGAGGAGATGACGCCGCCGATGAGGAGGGTGTTGAGGCTAAGGACATTGATTTGGTCATGAGCCAAGCTGGATGCTCCAGAGCAAAGGCTGTGAAGGCGCTAAAGGAAAACGACAATGACTTAGTTAACGCTATCATGTCTTTGACCACCTAAATAATGATGCTAATCAGGTCTTTGACCACCTAAATAATGATGCTAATCAGCATTTTAATAGACCACTCATTGTTTTACATTACATTTTTTTTCCAAAGAAAGATAACACATGTACATGTGGCAGTAGATATTCTGATAGTGATAGGACTTCTCCGTAATGATACCACCACCCTATAACTTGCTTGATCAACGTTTGGATGAACAAATCCGAAATAAAACCTCGATACAACTGCTTACCAATCTTCATCTCATCATCACTTTTCAAACACAGAGCGAATGTCTTTGATGTATTTTTCGGCTGCCATTAAAGCTGCCTTTCTTGCAATGAAAATCGGGATGCCAGGAGACACCCCATGAGTAAGACTAGTAATCTCACACCATTTTTCACCACGATAACTGACATCTCGGATCAAATTGACACTCAATAGCATCTCACATCGCGTAGCATCTGCTGCTTCGTTATCGGCAGTTCCATCCTCGTTTTCCCATACACTCCTTCCTATCGTGAGATATTTTGCCCCTTCGTTATCGCTTTCTGAATCAAGTAGTCGAGCATGAAGGAGAAGACGCAGCTCCACCGGCTTGCGCACAACTGGTGGTTGACTTCTACTTCGAACTATTTTCAACTCTCCGTGTAAATTAGTTTTGGGGCACTTGCTTGGATTATGCACTCCCTTGGAAAAGAAGTGCTCGTTTTCACGTCCCAAGGACATCTTATTGTACTCCTTGACTCTTTCGCTATCCATCAGGAGGTCGATCATATCACGGGCAGATGTTGGGAGCAGTCCCCGCGCTCTTACCATCGGATATTCTGAGCCGTAGCCATCATGTCCACATGAAGCTGTCCATACTAATACTTGGTCTCCATATGCTGCGTTTGGCCACGGCCCCATCGGACCAATACATTGCCCATCATTTTCTAATTGATTAGCGCGCTGACTAAGAAATCTGGCAGTAGCTCTTTCTGGGACCCATCGTTCACTGTTATCCATCGCCGATTCAAGCCCAATCTTGAACAGAGAGTTGACAACAGCACTAACACCTTCGCCTTCTTCGCTCAAAGGTATTAATGGTGTCTTATTAAAGGAAGCAAGGTCGTGTGATCTAATATAGCTCCGCTTCCTTTTGAATAATTGCCTACCTTCTTCTAAACCTGCGTTTGAAGAAGCAGCAGTGCTAGATGTTTCAACGGATTTATTACCATAGCTTGATGTTGCAGCGTTGCTCCTCAGCGGTGTTTCATCGATATCTATGTATGACCTGTTTCTATTTTTGTAGTCCTCATTCATCGATGGAAGTGAATCTAACGAGTCAGAGCTGTCAGAGAGGAGCGAGTAGAAGTCATCATCCCCTTCATCTATTGAGCAAGTCGGTGTCATAAAATGGAGTCCATCCGATGACTTTGAGAGTTGAGAATGAAGTGACGATGCAAAAACTAATGATAATTGACCATTCTTTTGCTGCAGGCTCTGCAAATCTCTGTTTTCATTCGAATCAAGATGTTGAGGCTTTTGTAGGGCCTCTAATTCTTTCGTTGCAGATTCCAACTCTTGATGCGCCAAGGCCAATTTGCGTCGTATTGTATTGATGTCGTTCTCATGCGCATCAATTACAGTCCTTATGTTCGCAATTTTCTGCTGCAGAATAGCAATCTCTAATGATCCATCATGAGAAAGAGATCCATTATTGATTTTATTGCTCTGTGAGTGTTCATCATCTTGTGTTTCTTTCCCGCTGCTGCTTCCATCGATAGAGAACCGGAGGCCCTTGAGGCTGAATAATGCCACAATTAGCGGATCCGGACTAATTGTAATAGATTGCGACATGGTGGATGCGCAGACGGTGATTCAGATGGTGTTGATGTTGTAGATGAACTGGATGCACTTGCACTTGCACTTGCACTTGGCACAGCCGACGGATGCGGCTCAGAGCTCAGACGTTGGCGATTCAAATAACGGCGTTGAGGGAGACGAACTCTAG
>JALLBC010000350.1:0-10602 GCA_036939775.1 Skeletonema grethae | reverse complement strand
GGTGTGACAGATACTCAATGTGGGTTCAAACTAATGACAACTCGCACAGGGAAATTACTCTACAATGAACTCAATTTGAAACGATGGTCGCATGACGTAGAAGTCTTGTATCGAGCAAGTTGTGTATGCAGCAATGTACTTGTTGGTGAATGTAGTGTGAATTGGGTGGATAAGGATGGGTCCAAGCTGGTATCATCGGGGAAGGATGCGGTTGTGATGAGTGCTGTGATGTTGGGTGAGATTGGTAAGATGAGACTGCTGTATGCTTTGGGAAGATGGAAAATGGCTTCAAGAGAGAGAGAGAACGAATGAAGAGAGACACACTACATGATATATGTTGTTAAGATTGCAATGTGCTTTATTTACATAGTATTATTTATGTAGCCTAGAGAGTGAGAGATATCATACTTATTAACCCAACACTTGAAACAACTCCTCGTTAAGTATACACCAAATTTACTCTGCCAATTCCTTTTCGAGTTCAGCAATCTTTGCCTTGATGGCAGCAATCTTCAATTCACCAATCTTGGCCGAGATATCAGCATCATTGGCAGTGTAGTAGTCAAGGACGGCAGCATTATCTTCCCAGTCGGCAGAGCACATTCCCTTGAGGATGTCAAGAGGAGCATTGTTGTCCAATGATGAATCAGCTGCTTGGAGCTGTTTCACGTAGTTGTCTTGAGCAATGCGGCGCTTGGCAAGGTAGAAGAAGCATGTTCGAGAATCAGCCCAAGGTACAGCATCCTTGATGACCCCCTTCGCCTTCATTCTTCCAGTCTTGTCATGAAGGTCTGCGAATTCTGTTGCGGCTTGGAGGTAAACTGGTTTCAAGAGCTCCTCTCTCGCAGCAATTTGTTCCTTGATGGCAGCGGAATCATCGGTATCATCGCATGCCTCAAGTTCGGCATCAAGCATCTGTAGTTGAGGATCNCTTGATGGCAGCGGAATCATCGGTATCATCGCATGCCTCAAGTTCGGCATCAAGCATCTGTAGTTGAGGATCGATGCGGTGCATGGCCTTGAGTTGGTCAGCCAAGCGGAACTTAATCTCAACAATACCAGCAGGTTCAAGGATACCTCCACGAGCTTCAGGATCAGAGAACATAGTCATCTTCTCCTCATTGATGGTAGGATCAACAACAACCCAAGATCCTCCACGAAGTTCTCCAAATGGTGGGAAGTAAATATAGATGGGGTGATCATAGTCCTTGAGGGCATCAACAATCATAGATCCGAACTTGAGAATTTCACCAGACATATCACGACTTCCTCCACTGAATCCACGCCAGTTGGCAAATATCATGACAGGAAGACCCTCGTTGTTGAAGTCCCTTAGGGCTTGAGCAACCTTGTAAGAGGAGTCGGGGAAAAGAACTTGTCCAGCCTGGGGCAAGACGGCCTCACGAGAGTTGGGGTCGGCAGGATCAGCAGGGACAATCTTCTCAACAAGACGAGTCTCAACGGAGATAGCACCCATGGGAATACCACCAAGACGACCACGTCCGATAACAACACTCTTACCCCATCCAGCGAGGTACTCCTTGTAACTTCCCTTATCGAAGAATCCAGGAGCATCATCAGTTCCAGATTGCATTAAACGAGGATCGTAGGGAGTGGGGGTTGGCTTCCATTCGACAGCACGGTTGACAGGGTCAGCCGACTCACGAACAGCAGGGGGAGAATCAGTTGTCTTGGGTACATAACTGAGCCACTGGATAATAGAAGCAACACCTTGTTGATCATCATCGACAACTTCATGAGTACATCCGTTAGGGTACATGACTTGAGGTCCACCAAGTTGGTCTTGAGAGTTGTATACCTCGCGACCAAGAAGCTTGTTCAAAGCACCGTAACCAGTGAGAAGCATAGGTCCTTGCTTCATTTGAATAATACGCTGACCAAGACGGACAAGGTAGGCACCAATTCCAACACTACGTCCAGTGACATAACTCAAGGTGAAGATTTCATCGTAAGCCTTGGAAGTTTCTCCGGCAATCTTTCCACTGCCTTGAAGATTCTCAACACCAATACCCTCGGTAGTTCCAATAATATCTTTGATGGCCCATCCCTCAGGACACTTCTCGACGTTAACGGAACCTTCAGGGAGAGAATTGTAAACTTCATCAGTGAGGTAGAGGTATTCAAATCCCTTGGAGGGAGTAGCTTCATCGATGAATTTGATGTTGAACTTGGGTTTGAGATCATCAACGAGACCAATTCTGGCTCCGGAGTTACATGCGATGTAGACACGGGGGAGCTTGTTCTCACGGGCGTACTTCGATGCCTTGTAGAAGATCTCGTCCTCGGCAACTCCGAAAGATCCACTCTGTACAGTGACATCATTTGAAATGAAGACAACCTCACGACCCTCGGGATATTCAGGTGTCTTCATCTTGGCAACCCAGGCAACCATACCAACCTTATTAGTTCCGATTTCACGCTTGCTACGGACAAGTTCTCCGTCCGCTCCTTCAATCAATTCCTGAGCTTCGAACAAGTTGGATGGAATAGACACTCCAGGCACATCTCCCATGTAATTTTCCCATTCTTTGATCAATCCAACCTCGAGAAGACCAAGGAAGTCGTAAGCATAAGTAGATCCGACACGACGAGCGATTGAACGCTTGGTTTGGATAACATTGGCGCCATCATAAGGATCAAGCATGCATACACCATCATCTTCACCAATCACGCAGAACTCGCGGGTGACTCCAGTGACAGGATCAGGACGTTCAATGTAAGCAGAAGTCTTGAGCCATTCTCCTCCCATAGACGAAGCAACAAGACGGACAGGAACAACCATGTGGTTTCCATCAGCATCAGTTGACTGAACACGGACCTTAGCCTCAATTTCATCAACACGAAGCTTCAACAAACGATTGGCCAAACGGCTCTTCAAAGCATCGATGACACTGTCGAACTCCTTGGCAATTTCTTCGGGAGAAGACCCCTCAACCTCAGGAAGGGAGTGAAGGTAGATACGGGAAGATGACTGAGAAGTGACCTTAGAGTTTGATTGGGCACGCTCCAACTCATCAAGGCCTTGAAGCAAAGTACGTCTTGCACCAGACATGGTTGTGAGACCGGGTGTATGAGTAATACCACGGACGAAGACAACTTGAGCAGCGTTTCTCCTCGCAGTTTTCTCGGATCCAACATAGATCTGGACGTTGCGACCAACAGCCTTAATGCGTTCCAAGGTATAGTTGTCGGTGAGACGGCTAAGTTCGAGCAAATGATGGAAGGTAGGGCGCATTCCACGACGAAGAGGATCTTCCTTGAAGCCATCGCATGATGGGAAAGAGAAGTAGTAAGGATCTCTCTGTCCACGAGTCTGGAGAACAGTAACTGTGCGGATTCCTAGCATGTTCAACTTGTCTTTGTTGGCAATCATGGCACTTTCAAGCTCCTCAGCAGTAGTTTCACCCGATGCGATTCTGACAGTCATAACGTTGGTTTGGGCGGTGCTTTCTCCAGAGAGTTTCGATCCGAAGGCACTGATAACAGCGGGGAGTTCACTGGCAAAATCACTGGAAGACTTGATAGTGGAGAAGAAGCCATTACGAGTGACACGGTCAGCACTGGGCACATCGGAGAATTCAAATGCGAAGTTACATGAGAGACGTCCATCAATGGTTTCAACGTTCAATTCAGGCACCTCGTAAGTGCGGTAGACACGGCGCATGTAAGTTTCAAGGGCAGCAGACTGAACACTTTCATCCTCGTCGTCGAAAAGATTGGTGAGGAGATCAACACCAGCAGAGAGCGTACTACTCTTGCTGAGCTCAATCAAATCAGTCTCCGAATCAGTCAATTTGTTGCGAAGGTCAGCAAGACGCACTTCGAAGGATGGAACTTTAGACGCACGAACTGTCTCCTCTGCAGCAAGAATAATTTCACCATACTCCTTTCCTTTCAAACCGGACAAAGTCTCAAGAGCTCCAAGCACCGAATCAGGAATCCCTGTGCCAAACCTTCCTTGGAAGTTAGCCAATTGACGAATCATGGCAAGGATCAGTTGAGAACGCGTGTTGAGGCTTTGGTGAGCTTGATTCTCAGCAATCACGACATCAAGAGTTTCCACGTTGGCCTTCGTCATAGAACGGACAACGTCGTCAGCAATCTGACCATCAAACTGAGATTCAACGCGATAGAACTCGTTGATGGCACCAACAACAAGGTCAGCGGCCTCTGCAGCATCGGACACACTATCAAGGGCTGCTGCAGCAACAGACTCAGAATCAAGCTTGTAGCCAGCAAGAATATTGGAGACGGCACTTGAAGGAGACATATCGACAGCAGACTCAGCAATATCAAGAACACCATCGAATGTTCCGATCTTCTTAACCTTAGAAGGATCCTTGAGCTCAAGAGAAGCGAGGAGATCACCAGCAGAAATAACAGACCCAGGACTGAGATTGTGTGTAATCTTTCCAGATTCAGTTGCCTTAATGGGGATAATCATCTTCATCGCCTCAACTTCAATGTAGGGCTGTCCACTTTCGACGTTGGAGCCATTGTCCTGGAGGTAGCGCACGACCTTACCAGTTACGTCAGAGACGAGCTCGGAAGGATCAAAGATGGTAGGCCTGAGAAAAAATAATGATCAAGTAGAAGAAAAAGGTCAGAAGTGCAATCGTAAAAGTGCAGTGACGAATCGGAGTAGAAAGAAAACTCACATAAGGATGGTGTTTCCATCCAATGAAAGTCGCAAACCAAGAGGTTCATCCATTCCCAAAATACGATGAGATTCTCCACCATACTTCGCCAACAAAGCACCCTCAGCAGTCTGGGTAACTTCCACCTCAAGCTCATTGCTTCCAATGGAGAACTTGTATACATCGCCAGAAACACGTTCTACGTGGAAGGGGTACTTCATATCCATATAAGCTACCTCAATATCAAAAGAGTTGATTCCGGGAATATCACCTGTAGAAACTTGTCCCTTGCGGAAAGATTCCATCACTTCATCGGTAACACTCTTAACATGCTGGAATGCCTTGAAAACAGCAGCACCAACAACCACATCATCGTTGGCTACATCAACAGTAACAGATTTCTCTTTGATAATTCCATCCAACCATGAAGTATCGATGTTATTCGCCTTGAAATCATCAGTCTCCAACAACTTCACCAAATATTCAACAGAGTTACGAATATCACCACGAACTTCCATCTCCTTCAATGCCAACACCAAAGACTTACGGGCGGATTCACGATCAGGTCCCTTGGCGAACAAGTGACCGAACTGAGAATCGGCAAATTCGTGGATACCACCATTTGCACCAACGGAGAAATATCCCCACACATTAGGGGTAGATTGGAACTTGATGCGTTCGATTGACCCAGAGGTGGGTTTGAATCCCTCATCGGGGTTTTCGGCGGTGATACGAGCAGCGATAACATGTGTCTTGATATCAAGGTAACGTTCCTCAAGGAAGTCAATAGGATCTGTGCCCTCAGGATCCTTTCCGTATAGCATACGTACAGCAGGGATGTTGTACAATGGGATGCCCATGGCAACTTGAAGCTGAGTAGAAGGGAGGTTGGTTCCGGTAATTCCTTCAGTGACAGGGTGCTCAACCTGAAGACGGGGGTTCAACTCCAAGAAATAGTACTCGTTGGTATCGGCATTGTACAAATACTCCACAGTTCCTGCACCTTGGTATCCAATGTTCTGGGTAAGACGCTGGGCGGCAAGTTCCATCTCGTGGAAAGTTTCCTTCGGCACGATAGAAGGAGGACCCTCTTCAAAGATTTTCTGGAAACGACGTTGGGTGGAACAATCACGTCCATTGAGAGCGACGGCATTTCCATGCTGATCTCCAACAATCTGCACTTCAATGTGACGAGCATTCTTACACAATTGCATGATAAAGATGGGTGATCCAACAACCTCGTTGGTAACCTGGACGTAGGCATTACGCAAATCATCCTCATTGTCTACGAAACGGATACCCTTTCCTCCACCTCCCTCAGAAGCCTTAATCATGATACCATTTTCATATCCAATTCTTCTGGCAGCCTCAACAGCCTCCTCGACAGTACGAGTTGTTCCCTTCTCAAAGATATCATCGGGAATAGTTCCTTCCGCATTCAAATTGGCCTGCAAAGGACCATCATCAGGACCACCGAAAGATCCACTCCAAGGGATGCTAGGAACCTTGGCAGTCTGAGCCAAAATGTTGGCAGCAATCTTGTCACCGAGCACACTCATCACTGGGCCGGTAGGTCCAATGAACTTGATACCGAGGGCGTTAAGAGTGTTGGGCAACTTGGGGTTCTCGGAAGCATGTCCCCATCCTGGCCAAACAGCATCAACACCTTGATCCTTGGCAATCTGTGTGATAACTTCAACATTGGCGTAGTTGTTAAGATTCTTTCCTGCTGGAACCTCAACGAAGGAGTCGGCGAGACGGATGAATTCAGCGTTGGCTTTCAGATCCTCGGGGGTGGCCATGGCAACAAATTCGATGGCATGTTCATCACCAAACCTGAAAGAATGGAATAGAAGAGGAGTGAATTTCGTGTTAGATGTGTGTTTTTATGGAAATACATACTATTGCAACATCTACTATTGCAACATCAAAGAAGATAGTGTCAAGAAAAATCTCCCACATCATCTGTAAAAAAACTTACGTCATGTAAGCCCATTGTCTCATGGACAAGATGGACTTGGTGGCAGCCATACCGTTATTAGCAATCAAAACTTTACGAATGACACGATCTCCTCCCTTTGCCTTCACATACTCCTCAACAGTTTGGACAGATCCCGATGGAGAAGCAACTTCTTCAAGGGTAGCAGCCGATAGACTTGTACTTGTGACGGATTTTGCAACCTGATTCTGTTGGAAGAATCCAGATTTAAGAGCTCCGAAACCACTGTCGTTTTTGGTGGCAGTTTTTACGGGAGCATATAATGATTTTTGGGGAGCTGGAATGGAATTGAGAGATGCACATAAAGCAGAGATATGGTTAGTAATTTTGACGCAATTTGGTGAAGAAAATTTGAATTCCAATCTTTCGTGTGATGAGAAAAGAATCATTGATGTGATGATAATGTCTAACAATGGTAATATATGTTTTCCATTCAGACACAAAGAGATTTTCGCATTGGATATGAAGCATTCTTTTTCCTACAGTAGGAAGCGTGTCAAGACACATCTCGTGCGCATATTATGCTTTTTTCATCCCAGCAGCTCACTGAAGACACATAGTTGTGCTCCAATAAGATGATAACATCATCGCAATAGAGCAGCATTGGTTCTCTTCTAAAATTTTCGCTCATTTTTTGCTTGACACAACTCTTCCTTCTATTCAATGACAGCATATCTTCCGAAGTGCCCACCCGAACTGCGCCGTTGTACTTACCAAAAGAGCTCGCCCCAGATAACAAGAGTAGCGCCGTTGCGGCAGCGGCGTAACCGCGAGTCACTTGACCCATGATAATATTTATTTATCGTAGATTAATGAGGATTGCACCGTAGGCTCGCTGCTCCCCTGCTTCTCAATGCTATCAATTCAATTCGACGGTCGACGTGCGCTTCACAGGATTCGGCGGAGCGGCGAAAACCAAAGATTGACTTTGGAACACGCACGTAGCCTGTAGCTGACACTCTCTTCCCGCCAAAATATCTTCACTCAAACGCAACGGCAAGCAAGCACGCAACGGCAGAAAGTGCAACTACGTGCGTACGTCAGCATAGATCAGCTTCGTGGGAGAAGATTGCTGCTCTAATTATCTAAAATTAAAACTCATAAAGTTTAGAATAAAAAGCTCATATTTGGTGGACAGACAATGATGTAATGATGACGTAACCTTCAACTTAGAGGATTTTATACCTCTCAATAGAGTACATCAGCTTACACGTAAGTATTGGGGTATGTATGGTAGATATGATTCTCGATTCTCACCATTGACTCATTGATTTTCGGTATCCCCTGTTGTCACTTTGTTGTAAGTTGCCTTCTACGATACTCTAGAGAGAGAGAGAGAGAGAGATCTAAAGCACTTGGGTCAGCCTCTTACTTGTGCTGGTTGTCGTGAAAAATAGCGTTCTTTCTTAGATATTCCTCCTACACTAAACTGCTGTGGGCTGCTGCTTCATCTCAGAAGCATCTTCCACTGTTGACTTACATGTTAAAGATTTTTTGAGAGAGTACCTTTGTGTGTTAAGATAAAGAGTGTTATGGTTACGTGAGTATGTTTTGTCAGAACTACTATGATACAGCGTTCTTACATTTACGTATTTACATACTTAAGAATACTACTATAATCGCAATCCATTAGCCATCTTGCTCTCTGTAGCTCGACTTCCAGTTGTATACTCTAGAGAACTAGCATCAGATATAACTTCTCCTGCGTCTGCAAATCAACCTATTTTTTGCAGCGCAGCTTATGTGACACTTTCCAGCAAAAGAACAGCCAACATTGCACGCGCGCGCGTGATGAGAGATTATGATGTTACTCGAGGCTCGAGGCATGGAAATGGGGACTCTCGATCGAGGTGAATATGTCGGCTCTTGCAAACCTAATGTGAACCGTGTCCCTGGTGGTTCGCAATTCAAACCAGCCACACACTCTCAAACGAGAAACTCATGTAAAATTGGCGTGTCTTGTTGAAGTCTTGGGGCTTGGGGCCCGTAAGTATGTACATATTTACTCGTCGGGAGTTGTCTGATAATTCTTGTTACGGTGCTGAACGAACGTCAGTGCCGCCAACATGAGAAAAGGGAACCGTCATTTACACATGAGAAAAAACTACGTTGGAATTGATACCAAAAAAGATACCGGTGGCCAAATTTGTATAGCTGGCTTCTCTCGAATGGCGAACCAGCCACCAAATTTTCGCATCTTTACCAATGAGAAGCCAAAGAGTCCGAATGCAGCTCCCTCATAATTTGATTATGCACCGCAAATCTCACCAAAATAAAACGTTGACTTTCAAGCAACCATGCTAACCAAAAATAATCCTATGTGTATCCCAATGACAATGCAAATGCCAATGTCGCCACCTCGCGTGCAAAGACTTTTGGCAAGGGCTCCCGAGAATGGTTTGTCTTCCGTACCTCCATCCCAGCTGAGCAAACCCGTGCGTCCATTGACCGCATACCGTGAGTGTTGTCTGTCATATGTCATTTGTGCGCTCATTTCAATTTGAATGCTCACAAACCACTTCCACTTCCAACATGTGTCGATCTTAATCATAGACCTCTTCTTCCAACTAGAGAGAGAATACATCCTGCAGACTCCGACAGACAACGATGCAGCAAATCAAGGTCAAGTTCAAATCGACAAACGTCGTATCGGCAAAGATATCGACGACGACATGCCCTCTAGATACCAACTCATCCACTTCAATGACGAATGGTACAAAAGTGCTTCTGGCAAGCGTTCTTCCAACAAAAACCAGCCCAAACGAAAGCATCGTAAGACTCATGGCAAGATTGGGTTCCTTGAGCTATCCAGTGTGATTTCAAAGAGATGGCATCAACTGGCTGAGTTAGACCCAGAGACGAAGAGTTTCGTTGCCAAGGTTGCCTCTCGATTGCTGGAAGTGTACAAACGAGATATGGCTGAGTTCAAGGCGCAAAGCATGGCTAGAATGAGTACTACTACTACCCCGCTCTTTCCCGTTATGAGCACATCTTTTGAGCCACATATGTCGTATATTCCACAAGCACCGGGTACGTATCACTACCCGACGACCTATTATTCTCCTCCTCCTGACCTCCCTCCATGTGAAGCCAAGAAGGTGCCCTGTCCCACCACATTCGGTGTAGATTTTGATCAGGTACTACGAGAAGAGCCCATCTCGTTCAAGACGGATCAACAATCTGAAGAGAAGGAAAAAGAACTAGATCCGCTCTCTGGTTTTACCTTCTACCCAGTCTCAAGGCATGATTACATGAAGAGAAAGAGAGCCGATAAAGAGGATAGGCACAGCAAACGAAGTCGTCATTCTTCTTACGTTGATGGACGTACCAGAAAGACACAGATTGAATCAGAGAAGGACATTTTGAAGATGGGAATTCGTGCCATGCGCGAGCAGATGTGGAATGAGAGGAGCACTCAATCACCTCCAAGGGATGATTACTATCGTACACCTTGTCCTATCACTCCAGCAGCTGAAGGGTCAGACATGATGTGCCCAGTCGACGCGGAAGATCTGATGAAGGCCCTTCAAGGATCCGAGTTGTTTGCATGAGAAATGTGATTATATGTATATCTTTGTTGTTTGCTTGAGAAGTTGATTCTATGTCTCGATGTCGCTGAGGTACACAAAATGAACTAAACAGTAAATTTTATGTGCAGTTGAATGTTTCATCATCGCTTCAATTATACACTAGGAGTGTATCCATCTCCATACCTTCTCCTACCAATCTTCAATTGCCCAATCAAAAATCCAGCTACGAATGCTGTAACAACTTCAATTTAAGTCCAAGAGTGAAATGGAGTACTCTCAGTCACACCTTCCTTCTTGACAGTACCATCGACTCCTACCACTGTCCCATGCCGCTGCCACTGTAGCTTTCACTCCATTCTTGTGTGCGGCTGCTGATGCTGCGCGTGGATGATGATAAGTGATAATAGTAGCAGTA
>JALLBC010000347.1:0-10477 GCA_036939775.1 Skeletonema grethae | reverse complement strand
CTGAAGTGGCATATCGTTGCACATCATATTTACACTACATAGCAGAAATACAGGAGATACAGAATGGATGAAGCTGGTGATGAAGGGTTTTGGTCCTTTGTTCGACGTACCAGGCCTACTGGCGACTTTCTCGAAGAAATTGTGGAACATATTGACAAACGGCAAAGGCGTGTATGTGCAAAAGGCTTCGGTATAAGTTACGAGTATATAACAGAAATACTCAGTTGGAGGAGTGGCGATGGGGGACAATATGAATGGGAATCAATTGATGGTTTCTTTGACGGTGTTTCCCAGGAAGATTTTGACGAAGTTATGGGGAAGTTCTCCGATGCAAAACTAGAACTGTTAGAAGGTGAAGCTGCAGCGGATAGCGACAGACCATACAAGAATATTAATTACGAAACGCTAGTACCCGATCATTTATTCAGAGATTCGAATATAAAACCGGGGGACATAGAGGGCGATTATGACATTATTTTTTATGCAGGAGATGCGAATCAGTACTTCGGGAAGCACCATCGAACAGCTCGAGGCACAGTCAACATATCTTGCAACTCCTCTGGGCGACTTACCGGGAATGTCACAATGCACCCTTGCATGGACGAAATTGATGTGATCCCTTTTGGAGGCAACTATAGTTTTGTTGAAAGGAGCAGAGTTCAAAGAAAATCGGAAGATTATGACACAGAAGAACCGATATTGCCAACTGGAGTCGTCAAAATCGAAGTGACTGACAGCCCATACGGTTTGTGCATGAATGATGGCAGAGACTTGAGAGACTTGGCTCCTGCATTAAGACACATGGCTCCTATGGGAGAGTTACGTATTTTTCGCGAAAAAGTTGGTGCTGGAATAACAAATCAAACACCGGGCGGTGCTTGGGATGAGACAATTTATTTATCGCTTGTTCCCTTTGGGAACTCCGAAGAAGCAGAAGATCTTAATAGGGCTCACTACGAAAGAACCTGCTCATGGCTTCACAAATACACAGCTCTGGATAAGGCGTCATCAGTACATGTTGGACGCTTTCTATGCCCTCCTCCCGTTCTATTTTTTGAGGAAGGAGATTTACAATTGGACATTGACTGGAAAAAAGTGGCTCCCGGGTGCTGCAATGCAAACTCCTGCATCATTGCACGACGTCGTACTTCTAGCATCACTAATAGACTGGATCTATTGACATCGGATGAAAGGAAGTTCAAGGCAGAAATAAGTTCTGTTCAGTTGGAAATCGATAAGCTCGAACGAAAGAAAGACATGATATGGCTTGCTCACGAATGCGCTAATAGACTTCGTGAGGAAAGCAATTACCACAATCCAGCATTGGTAGCATTCCCAATTTCGGATAAGAAGGTGGAACGATGTATAATGTACATGGACAGAGTCATGTTCAAGGAGCAATTATCTCTGTATGGACTGCATCTGGAAAGCATGCAGTTTGTCCGGAATGGAGTGTACTCAACTCGCGAGTTTACTCTTTCTCGAATACAATGAACTATCCCGATAATTATTATTCAATTATTGTACCGCTTCTTTCTTACATGATATGCTTTCTTGCATTATTGCTCTATATATCTTGCAGAGTTGCAGCAACAATTGGACGAGATCATCTTGCTGTAAATGCGGAATGAGATGGTACCCACTACAGAGGTTTGACATATGTAAGATTCGACGTCGAATTATCTATTGACTTTCTGCAATTCCCTCTCGATAAACTCTACCTTCACAGACGAGCCCCATTTTTCATAACATTCACGGGACTGTTTCAAGTACTCTAACGCTTTCTCATGCTCTTGCATACTATTATAGTAGAGCCCAGCCTTCTCACAGGCCAGTCCCTGCTCATGAATAAATTTATTTTTTCGAGCCGCCTTGATAGCGGCATCGTAGCATTTCCTCGCCTCGTAGTGATGATGGTGAACTCCATAATTTTCGGCCTCCAGCAGCTCGAGTTTATTACTAAAATTGGAATCAGCATGTGATGCCGCGACCCTCAATGATTTAAGGATTTCACCAACTTCTATCAGCTTGGCATGATTCTTAGTCTTCGCCTTCTTTTTCTTCATCATGTCAAGTGTATTAAGACCTGCATTGGGAGAAGAAAATGGCGTGTGAGTGAGTCCCTGGCGTATGATGCGATCAAAAATACAAAGGTTGGAACTTGCCGTGGTAGAATTTGATGATATATGATTCAAAATGCCTTGGGTGTAAAATTTCGCCATACTTGTGGACGTAGTGCTGACACCTCTCACAATAACCCAACCAGAAGTTTCTTAACACCTGGTGAAAGTAGAACAACTCAAGAAGCTTATTTCCTGGATCACTAACATCTGCATAAGCTAATTTGGCTTCAATAGCAGTTGTTTCACCTTTGTCGATCAAAGTAGATATTGTCTCACGATAGCAAAGTAAACAATATCTGGCCATCTCACTTTTGTAGGTCTCTAATTGATGGAGATAATAGTCCGTCTCCTTTAGAAGCGAAGGTAAATCTTTTTCAGCACTAATAATGGAGAATTGCACCCCTTGGCTTGCACAGTAGAAGGCTATGTTGGCATTACCAGATGACAGACACGATGGGAACAATTTGCGAAGCTGAGCTGCACCCACATGATAGGAGTCAAATTGCCCACATCCCCTCTGAAAGAAAAGTTGAAGCTTGGCAGTTTCATCTGATGAACCAAACCTCTCCGCCAATGCCATTGCGTTCTGTGCCATACGGCTGCAAGGAAACGACAATTGGAAGTTAGCCACAGTTAGGACGCAACAAATTGAAGCTGGTGAACAGATCCTCAAACACCTTACCAAACAAATGCAGCGTTGTCGAATCGGAGAACAACAGACGACAGTTGCATCAAAGCTAATGGGGTGTCTTGGCACACTCCGTGTCGCAAACTCATTTGGACCATTTTACAGAGAATGTACACCGAAATATGTGAGGGTCTGAAGAAATGAGAAGCCAATGCCTGGATAGAATAAAATTTCATGATGTAACAGAGAGAGAGATCTTTCTCCTTTCGGAGCAAATCATCGCCATAAACTTCCGCGTACATGTTTAATGTTTCGGGAATCATATTCCCAACTCTCTCAGGGGTAACTGTTTCAGGTACTGTCTCCCCGAGTTGGGTCAAAATAGAGGAGCATGTAGTGTACGCCTCAACCATGCGGCCTTGTGCAACGAAGACTAGAAAAAGGTGTTTGTGATGTGTCAGGAGCAAAGGATATCAGTGGAAAGATTTAAATGAAGGCAAATGCACTCACTCTCAGCCAGCAAAAAGTAAGCAGGCAGTTTGTCATTCAAGCACCGCGCTCTTTCAAATATCGTTCGCAATGTGAGCTCTGCTTCGTCATATTTACAAGATGAGTTAGCAGCTCTTGCCATGAGGAAATTCAGACGTAAAGTCATATCGTAGTGGCTTTCCCAACTGTCGTCGGAAATCAAAGAGGCGGCGGCAAGGAAGTAGAAGTAAGCCGTTTTATGATCACAGCCATCGAGTGCCATCTTCCCGGCCGTCACATTCAACTTAACGACCGACATGCATAACGCATCATCTTTCTCAATCGTTTCTTTCCCATAATTTATCTGGCTAGCGATAAGGAATATTGTGTTCCCCACATCCTTGTCCTCACAAATAGAGTACAACGTTTTGCCTAAGTGGTAGTGAAGCTGTGCATTACATTAGATCACACAATGAGGAGCAAAGTACACAAAGCAATACATGAACATGAAACAACACATACCTGTCTCTTATCTTTGTCGGGAATGAGATCGTATGCCGCCTCACGAACCCTGTCATGAACAAACTTGAATTTTCCCTCTGCGTTCACTTCAACAAACCCGTCATTAATCGCTCCCTCCAACCCTTTTCGAACGCCTGCATACTCAGGTGATTCGCTCAAGTAGTCAATCACCGACTCATCTGTAGTTGTCCCAAAGCAGGCCATGATTTTTAGCAGCAACTGCATGTCTTTGGACAACCGATTCATTTTCTTCGAAAGCAAATGCAGGACATTATCCGTGATCTCCTCTGCAAGGATTGTATCTTCATCCCAAACCCATCGCTTCTCGCAGGAGTCATATTGAAGCAGGCCACGAGACTGTAATGATTGCATGAATTCCAGCACGAAAAATGGGTTGCCTTTTGTCTTTTGGAACACTATGTCTGAAAGCGACTTAGTTATGCGTGGATATAGACACAGTGCATCAGATATCATTTCGTTGACATTCTCTTGATCCAATCCCGTCAAAGAGACTTTGTTTGTTGGCACGTTGCTAATCTCTAGATTCTCCATCAAGTCAAAAATAGCATCTCCAACCTGGACCTCGTTATCTCTGTAGGTGCCAACGAAGAACATGCAGCTACCCATCGTGTCAGAAAGAAATGTGTGGATTACGTCGAGGGCTGTGTCATCTGCCCACTGTAAGTCGTCGAGGAAGAGCTGTAATGAATCAAGGGATGATTTAATTGGTTTTCCTTAGAGAAAAAGCAAACCTGCCAGTAGTCAGTCATTGACTTACCATGATGGGGCGTGTTGGACTTGACACTAATCGAATGAAACGCAACAGAGTAAAGGAAACGCTTTGAGCTTGCATTTTGTCGCTGACACTACCATCTTCCACTTTTTCTGCATGGATGCCACCAAACTCCGGGGATAGGACACATATATTCGGCAACATTCTTGCAAGTAAGCCAATATCCGCTCCAAAATCATCCTTGACCTTCTTGGAAAGCGCCGCCAAACGTTGGGAGGACAGTCTATTTTTGATCTTCAGACATAATTGATTCACTGCGGAGATAACACCCGACAGGGGTCTATCCTGCGATATGGCATCAAATTTATGTTTGATGACATATCCCCCAACATATTTCACCCTCACTCTCAACGTATCCACCAACATACTCTTCCCCGATCCCGAGAATCCTCCAATGAAGAATGCCTCGCTTTTCCCTCGAGTTACTCTGCAAAATGTGTCGGTTATAAGAGTCTCCTCTTTGTCTCGCCCATATAACTTTTCTTTCCTGTAGAGGAGCTGCATGTTCTCAGAAGAGGAGGAGTTTCCCCCCGCCGCCTCCTTGTCAAACAGGAAACGGTCCGGATCGAACAACAGCAGGTGCAAATCTTTGCCCACTTCCCCCAATGTTTTGTAGGCATCTTTAGCACCACTATTCTCAGACGCACTATCGAGAAGATTTTGCACCATTCGACAAATCGATGCTGGCAAACCCACTTGTTGCATTCGTTTAATGGCTAGACCGTTGGATAAATCTCGTTTTCGCTCGGATATTGGAATTTTCTTTTGTTTTTTGGGAGCGGGCTCGTCGTTATCACCATTATTTTGATGCGTAGGATTATCATCACCCGGAAAGGTCTCATGTGTAAAAAGTTGATAGAGAAGTTTTGCCAACAAATAATGGCAGTGGTGTTGGCTCATTATTTCCGTCCCCTTCCCGCCTACATTCGCACTACTGCGGTGACAATCCTTCTTGTTAGAAACATCAAGTTCCACTTCTAAATATCCCCCCATCATTTGACCATCATTATTTTGTTCCCCCCCATCGCCGTCGTCGAATAAAGAGCTTAAATAGGATGACTCTTCAATCGATAGAGAGAGGCCAGAGGATTTCATGCTAACCCCCCTCACGTCCTCCCAACATGACGACGATGGCCTCTTTTTTTTCGTTTTGCGAACTTTGACTTCAAAATTATCAGTCTCTATCTCTGCATCATTATGCAGCACCACATTATTATCAGGACAGCGTATCAGCAGCTCGACTATTCCATAGGCAACGGTGGCCTTTCGAATCAAAGATTCTTTCGCAGCCGCGACATTTTTGTTGTTACCAGCGGCGGTGGCGACAGCAGTGTTGTCATCCCAATTTTTGATCCAATCACTGAGAGCAATTAGTTGGTCGTCTTCCTCTTTTGCGGCGGCTGCGTCGGCAGCGGCCATTAGTATCTTTTTGCTCATCGTTTCAGAAGTGCTTACAAGCAGGGCACAAGGCATCGCCAGCATGCGCACGAACCACCTGCTTCCTTCGGTGCAATTTTTACATAATATTGCACTTTGCTCGCAAGCTAACTTGTTCGTGTCATTTGTCTTTTAGCTTCTTCCTCACTTCACTCACGACCCCTAATAACGGTCTGTAATGAATTCCTACGTGGAGACATTATTTTTTCTTCGGTGACGTGGCCTTTTTCCGGGTCATTTGCTTCTTAGAAGTTTGAGTTCGCACATTATTAGACATTGTAAGATAAATCCGTCGTTAAACCACCGTTCGATCTCTTTGAAAAGTATCCCCAACAAACGCATCAATGATCCGACTCTACTCTCATTCTTCGGTGGCAAATGAGCTTTATTTCAGAAATATTGTTGACCTCTACTTTATCTCACAAACAACATGTTCTCCCTCTTTCTAATGCAGACCATGGCGTCTCATACGATGCATATTGACGACGATAGTTACGATACTTGTGGTTGAATGAAATAGAGAGGAGTTCCACGTCTATATGCTCTTCTTCACTCTCTTCACACAAGGGTATCGCAAGCACACAGCCACCGCCCACGTCCACCGCAACTCGGACCAAGCAGAGCCTCTTTACGTAAGGCCTTTCTATTAGGGCAGGAACAAGATGACAAGTTTGTTTGAGCAGTCGAGCAGGGCCTGTCCCCAAGTTGGACCAATAATGCCACCACCGCTTATCTTATGGGACATTATTTGCTTCTCTAGAGAGAGATAGAGAGGTGGGATGATCGGGAATTGGCGTTTCCGTCTCGTAGGTCGTAGGAATGAGAGTGTAGTGTAGATAACGTGTCTCATTGTTTTTGACAGATGTAAACACATTAAATACAGAGTTATGGCACTGGTTTCCTAAGTCCAATTCCAATGCTAGCTTGATCTTATGCTCATCCCTCTTGAGATCCACTCTGCTGGTAGTGCATCTCTCCTTGGCTGGAACATTGTATCATCGCTTCTTGCTTCATCAAATACAAAATGATGATGCACAGCAGTTGCTGCTGGAACAGGAACAGCATCAAAGGAGGTAGTATCAAACATCATGGTGGTAAGATAGTCAGCCTATTACTGCCCACGTCAGGACAATTTGCTGCAAAATGAGAACGATACAGAAGAGGTGAAGACTGTGAACTACTCCAATCTCATCCAGCGAGCTTCATGTAAGAAGAGTTTTTGCATGATGCGAATCGCTTCTACTACCGCCGCATCATCTGACCGCCACCGTGGCATCTTCTTCATCGTTGAGGACTACGTAACATCATGATCATGCTTGTATGTACAAGTGCGAAGGTATTTTTGAAACTTCCCTCCGACAAAAATGACACACATGACCTCGCCGATGAACAATGGATTATTAATCAGTGACATTGACATTGATTTGAACATACCAATCTACATACCGCTACAGAATAACTCTTGTCATCATTGCAAGCTAACATAGAGAACAATCATGATCTCATCAATGATGACGGCAGCCAAGCCGCCTACCCATTTCAGTGCCCCTCGCACCACACAACAACACCATCACGATGATGAAGAAGACGACGAAGATGAAATCATCCCCAACGAAATGCTCCTATATCACAACCTCAGCATCTCCAATTGGTCCACCGCTCTCAAATCTCTCCACGAGCATCCCCTCTCAGCATCCATATGGATCATCAATCGACATGGGAGGATGCTCCCCCTCCACGCGGCACTATTGTACGGTGCTCCATCTCATGTCACTTTAAAAATTCTAGACGCATATCCGAATGCAGCACGAGAAAAGGATTTGCAGGGACGACTTCCGATACATATTGCTGCTTCCATGGCGGCGATAGTATCGGTAGATGATGATTTTAAATGTGTTTTGAATGAATTGGTGAGGAGTTATCCGGAGAGTTTGTGGGTTCCGGATGATAGTGGGCGGACTGCCATGGAGTTGGTGGAGATATTGCAGTTGATGATGCATGATGATGATGATTATGATGATGATGTGGAGGAAGGCCGACAAAAGGGTGAGGAAGAAATCAAGTCTGAGGATGATGTCGAGACAAAATTGGAGAGAGAGCAGAGTCACGATGATGAGCAGCATCAATATCAGCAAGAGCTACAGCGTCATACGTCAAAACTAGCAGAAAAACGTAAGCAACAACAGGATGAGTACAAGGCCATATACGACTTGCTCTCGCAGGGAATCGCTCCAACGAGCGTTATTCCACCTATTCCTCAAGCAGTGTCGACAGAATCGGATTATTCATCTATCAAAGAGAGCATGAGCAAAGTATTCTCCATAAGAACAGAGGGAAGAAGAAGTGATTATCAAGACTCTCAGGCTCAGGGAATCGCTCCAGCGACCACTATTCCACATGCAGTGTCGACAGAATCGGATCGTCCTTCCATCAAACAGAGCATGAGCACAGCATTCTCCATAAGAACAGAGGGAAGAAGAAGTGGTGATCAAGGTTCTGTCAACAAAGACAAGCCTCTTGCAGAGATTACCATCAATGCAAAGACGTCCCAACAAGAAGAAGACCTCGCGCTTAGTTCTGAGCATAATAAAGCATTGCATCGCATCGATGAAGACAGAAGATATGACGATATCTTTCATGGCTTGTCGGGTTCATTTGACAAAGATGATGAAGTTGCAAAAGCAAATACCAAGCATCTTTCTCCGTGTAGTGAAGACACAAGCATCTTTGGCAGTATAGCAGATGCAATTAGCGTGACAAAAGAGGAACGAAAAAACAATACGAAGAAGCGCCCTCTGTCTAATCTTGACATCAAGAGAAGAAGCAAGAGAAAAAAGAATGGAGGAGCATTGGATGAAGTTCTTTCTCCGTGTACTGAAGACACAAGCATCTTTTCTAATCTGGGTTCATTTGACAAAGATGATGATGATCAAATTCTTTCTCCGTGTACTCAAGACACAAGCATCTTTTCGAATCTTGGCATCAAGAGAAGAAGGAAGAGAAAAAAGAAAGGGAATGGAGCATTGACTGACCTATCGAATACTATAGGAAGCAGTAAGAGTTTTGAAAGCATTGGAGTATCCTCTTTAAAAGAGAGAGAAAGTCCAGTACCAAGACAGTGTGATTGTCGCAAGTGCAGTACTGCCGCGGAAATCAAGAAGGAGATGGACAATATAAGAAGAAACTTGCATGCATTTGATACAATGATGCCTACTTTGCTCATGGATTACTTGGTAGCTTCGCACTGGGATAATGTCATGTCCAGAATAAGGGATGCGCCATCTGAAGTGAAGGCTTGGGCTCAGAAAAAGGTGGATGGCAAGGTGGTCCTTGATGTCTTACCACTGCATGCAGCAATAGTTTTGGGCGCTCCGTCGGATGTAATCATAGCCCTTCTCAATGCCTATCCATCCGGAGCCGGTGAGATTGACGGCAATCGATCTTTTCCTATTCATTTGGCGGCGTCGTGCTTGACTTTTATGGGGAGAGGAGATCTTATAGTTGATCATTTGCTCAATGTGTTCCGTAGCGGCAAGCATGCAGTCGATGCCAATGGACGCAATCCACGCGATATTGTTTCCATCATTAGCACCTCTCTTGATCATAGAAACGATGATACGAGAATAGAAGCGAAAGTCACTGTCAGCCACGAATCTTTCGCATCGAACGTCACATTGAAAAACACATTTGAAGAGGATGCTGCGTTTGCATATCTTGTTGAGAAGGCGATGACTAATTTGAACATGTCACTTAAGTACCAATATTCATTTCTACGTCAAGCATCCGCGAGAGGAGTTGAAACAATTGATGACTTGTTGATGGCAGATGACGATGATTTTCTGGACACTCTGTTTAGCGAAAAAAAATTGACAGTGGAGTTGAGACGATTGTTGTCATTATACATTGAAGGCAGAGGGTAGTTGTTGATGCAGACTGTGACTTTATATAGACACTAGTGTAAAGACGTCGAAATGTAAAAGGTGTAACGATGTAACTGCGTACCTCTACTCATTGATCATCTGTTCTTCCTAGAAATGAAGCTTCAGAGACAAGAGGTTGCCAAGGCACCAATGGTGCCAAGGATAAAAGTAGGAAAAGTATGGTACGTTGGTTGATAACTTTGAGATTGAGAAAAGGAGATGCATCAAGATCAACCAAGACCAAGACTTAGCTGGCTACTTGTTTGAAGTTGAGAATATTAATTTGTTTGTGGAGATGGGCTGGGATAGGGATAGATCTCGATCTCCAGAGGAACAAGTCACCAGCTGAATCAATCCGGATTGAAGTGAGCCAACTATACCCTCCGGAATGAAGTCGGCCAGCTGATCCATCCAAGTAAAATGTCGTGCCGAGTAGTCAAGTATTCAAGTATTTGTATTTTGTCGGTAGTTGGTTTCCACTTCCTCTCAAGAGCAAGAGAGAAAAGTGTACTCATCCCCATTGCCACGTAGAGGCCACCGACTAATAATGGGGTGGCGTGGAACCCGAAGGAACCAGGGTAGACTC
>JALLBC010000344.1:0-20398 GCA_036939775.1 Skeletonema grethae | reverse complement strand
CTCGCTCATTCCTCATCCGGGCCAGAGAGTCGGTTCAGAAAGTGCAGAGAGTGATTGGTTGTGTGCGAGGTGAAAGTATTGTAGGGAGGTGATAACTATGCATTTAATCCGTCTGATAAGTCTGACGAGCAGAGTATCTACAACATAAACATTATATGAATTATGAAGTTGTTCTACAACTAGTTCTTTAGACAACCTCTATACAATCCTCATCAATGTATGGTCACTTGAAGCAGAAATTTGTTCCACATTAATAACACTTGCCCCAGTCGAGCTAATATCAACCTTCGTCAAAGTGTTTCTGTTGTCTGTATCACCAGTACCAAGCTGTCCTCTATCATTAAGCCCCGTTGCGTAAATATCACCATCTATACTCACAAAGAAAGCAGACAAAGCACTTGGTCCTACACCAAGACTAATAATCGGTGTGCCGTTGTCGTCTGGGAATGAAACGATTGTTCTCAATGCATCTTCATAGGACCCGTTTCCTAATTGACCAAAGTTGTTCTGTCCACAAGCTGCAACGCCCCCGTCTGTGAACAGAATGAACGAACTCGTTTGTATTGCTTCAAACGAAGCAAGCTGGTCAATAGAGATTGATGACCCCAAGCTTAAAGGAAGAGGCGAAAAGATATCCAATCCTTCTGTATCAGTGCAAAGCTGACCGTAAGAGTTGCTTCCAGTGACAAAGAGTCCCTCGGAGGACTTGAAGAGTGAAAATGCAAGACCTGACGATATACCAACTACCCCTTCGATGTCAATTTTTGTTGGTATATTTTCTACTTTGATATCCTCTCCGAGCCCTAACTGACCAAATTCATTTGATCCGCACCCCATCACGGTTCCATCATTCAATAGCAACAACGTGTGTTCGTTCCCAATTGCAACTCCTGTCACACCGCCCTCGACAACAATTCGTTGAGGAATGGAACGATCAGCAAAATCACCCACACATAGCTGTCCTTTGCTGTTCGATCCGGTAGCATAAACGCGACCGTCGCTATCTAAGAACATTGTATGCATTGATCCAGGTGAAGAGAATTGCTCTGCGCCAGCAAATGTTCTTATGAAGAAAGGAGTACTGATACTCTCGCCAGCCTCATCAAGTACATTTGTGATGGATGTGAAACTATTTTGCCCTTGCATCACATCATCTCCTTGGCCGAGGTGTCCATGGTAATCATCCAGTGAGTCAATATACCCTGCTGACTGAGCTGTACCATCAGGAAGAATGATGATAGAGTAACGAGAACCTGCTGATACGTCAGCAACAGTCGCATCTCCTTCTTCAGGTAAAGTACTTTGGCCTTCGCCCCCGATTGATTGAAATGATCCCCAGTAATATAGTTCGTCACTTTGAGTAGGTGGTTGATCGGGCTGTTCCGCGCCAGTTGGGGAGTATGTGGGGACAGGAGTCATCACGTTAGTTGGAGAGTATGTGGGAGTGCCACCTGAAGAAGTAGAATTCGTAGAAGTAGAAGTTGGCGAGTATGTAGGGATTCTCCCTTCTGATGTTGGTAAATCACCTTCTTCTTTTGTTGGGAAACTTGTGACCGGGATGAATGTGGTTGGCTCCAAGGTTCCTGCCAAAGTTGGCTCCATGGTTCCTGCCAAAGTTGGCTCGGTTGTGGTTACTCCAACAGAAGTTGATGGGGTTGGCTCCAAAGTTGAACCATCGCCTAGGATCTTTGCGATAGAGTGATATTTTGCTGCCGAGAGAACCAAAACCGTTATCTTGTCATCAAAGTCGACTCTCGCGGGAGTGTTTCTATCTTGCTGGTCGCCAACACCCAACTGGCCCTTGTCGTTGAGTCCAGTACCAAAAACTTCTCCGTTTTCAGTGATAAAGAAAGCACTCTCTGCGCTTGGGCCAGTTCCCAAGATGCGCACAGCTCCATCTATCACAACTGTAGTGATGAACGCATCTTCATTTGATCCGTCGCCAAGCTGTCCGTAGTTGTTCCTCCCGCATCCATTCGCAGATCCATCGGCGTAAAGTATGAAGGAGGACGATGAAATCGCTTCGAACTGCTTGATGTTCTCCGCTATACCATTGTCAAGGTCAAGCTTAGTAGGAACATAGAGTTCTGTTGTATCCGTAATGCTGCAAAGTTGGCCATAGCTGTTGCTTCCTGTCACAAAGATGCCATCTGCAGCCTGGAAGAGGGAGTGATCTTTACCTGCTGATACGTGCGCGACCTTGTCTAAACTAGATAATACCGTGGGTGAGGATGTTCCAGAGGTGGTACCGAGTCCAAGTTGCCCGAGTTGATTACTTCCGCATCCGTATACATTTCCAAATTCATCAAGAAGCAAAGTATGCTCTCCGCCAATAGCAACGTCAATAATTCTATTATCAAGGGGTATTCTCTCAGGAATTGAACGATCGATTTCATCGCCCAAGCATAACTGGCCAGCATTATTTGAGCCTGTCGCGTACGCTCTACCATTCCTATCTACAAGAATGGAATGAATATTCCCCATATTTGCTGTGCTTTCCACCCCAGCAAAGACTCTGTGGAACAACGGGGCAAAAACAAGTTCTCCATCTTGCACCATATCAACTGGCTGTAGAGCATTGAAACCTTCGACCACAATGTCTGAGTTGAGACCCAAGTGTCCTTTGTAATCTTGAATCGACGCGATAAAGCCACCGCTAACAACACTTCCATCCTTCAACAAGATCATAGAATAATGTGGGCCTGCAGCTGCGTCCAACACTCCTTCTCCAAGAAAGATTGGCCGCTCGACGTTGATGCCATCACTATCTTGTCCTATTGATTTGGGATCACCCCAGAAGAAGAATTCGTGTCCCATCATGGTTGGTGCATATGTTACCTCAACAGGAGCAGAGGTAGGGGGAAATGCTTTTGGGGAAGTTGTGGGTGAATAGGTCGTAACAATTCCATCCTCTTTCACAGCAAGAGTATGGTCTTCAGCAGCAGACAGAAGCACTGTCGTGATGTTTTCGATTATGACAAGAGTCGGGACATTTCTATTGTCTGTATCACCTACACCGAGTTGTCCTTTGTCGTTCAATCCTGTTCCCCATATGGTGCCGTCCTCGTAAACAAAGAATGCTGACTCTGCGCTTGGGCCAACTCCTAGCAATGTAACAACATCACTCACTCCTACAATCGTAATGAAAGAGTTCACTTCAGTTCCATTTCCAAGCTGACCAAAGTTATTTTTGCCACATCCATTGACAGATCCATCTTCGTACAAAATAAAGGTAGAAGACTTGATAGCCTTGAGTTCAGTGACGTAAGCATCTATCGCAAGTGCTCGGGGTACGAGCAAGGGTTCACCGCCTGAATCAGTACATAATTGACCAAACTCATTGCTTCCCATGACGTAGTAACCGTCGTCCGTCATGACCAGAGAATGATCCTTCCCAGAACTGATACTCTTTGCAGGTGAACTTAGACCTATGTTCATCGGCTGGTTAACAACTTGCAAATCTGGGCCAAGTCCCAATTGACCTAATGCATTTGATCCGCATCCGTAGACTACTCCATCATCAGCCAATAGCAGCGTGAATTCTCCGCCAACAGCAATATCGACTATTTTTCGTTCAAGAGGTATTACCTCGGGTATCAATCGATCAATCTCATCGCCAAGGCATAGTTGACCCTTGCCATTGCTTCCTGTGGCCCATGCGCGCCCCATGGAATCAATCAACATCGAATGAATGTTTCCTGCCTCAACCTCAACACCAGCAAACGCCTTCCTGAATCGTGGAGGACTTGTCACCCCGTTTTCAGCATCATCAAAAACCAACGGAATAGGTTGAATGAGATTTTGTCCTTCTTTCAAGTCTTGAGGTTGTATTCCTAAATGCCCGTCATAGTCATCCATTGAATCAATTACCCCTGTTGAGGACGCAGTACCGTCGGCAGAGATGACGATAGAATACCTTGATCCGGCCGACGCGTCAATACACTCAATGCCACTATCGAGAGGAGTCAAGATATTGTCACCTGTTTGAGAGGTAGAAAGAGATGAACCCCATACCAGCAAATCAAGAGGTGGAACAGTTGGCCCTGCAGATGAAGGAGCAAACGTAGGTCTTTCTGTCGTCGGCATAGTTCCGTTGGTTGAATCTGTCGGCGGGTAAGTAGAGGATGTAGGATTCCAGGTTGGCCATCCNCGTCGGCATAGTTCCGTTGGTTGAATCTGTCGGCGGGTAAGTAGAGGATGTAGGATTCCAGGTTGGCCATCCAGAAGTCGGATCATACGTAGTCTCTGATGGAGCTGTTGTTGGAGTCGTTGGGGCAATAGATGACGAAGGCTTTGACGGTGAAGGCATCAACGTTGATGGTTTCGGGGTTGAAGGCATTGGAGTGGGGAGTATCGGCATCTCTGTTGGCTTCTCTGTCGGCTTCTCTGTCGGCAGTCCATTTGTAGGCGAATATGTAGGCATGTATGTAGGAAAAGAAACAACAGTTGGCTGTGGAATCATCGTTGGGATTTGTGGGGGTGGTTCCATGCCAGTTGGTGAGTAAGTTGGCCACGGCGTAATTGGCACAATCGGCAAATATCCCCAATATCCATCGCAGCCTTTTGCGCTCTTTGACTTCCCTGACTTTGTATCCTTTGCCGACTTGCAATGTTTGCTTCTTTTGCTACTCTTCGAACCGTGCCACCATGAAGTATCTTCTTCTCCCTGCCACCAAGACGTTGCTTCCCAAGTCGGAGTTGTCTTCGCAGTTTTGGAAGCCGACGGCATTTCCCAACCCTGCCACCAAGATGTTTTTTCTTCAGTTTTGCTAGTCTTTGCACTTTTATACCCATATAGAACTTGTTGGTTTGAAGGGGGCTCTAATTCAGTATAATGATTCAATATTGTTTTCTTCTTTCCACCAGGAGTCTCTCCAACTGCTGGGCTCGCGATAAGCTGAAATGCTGATGAAGTTGACGACTGCTCACCAACTGGATGATCCTCATAAGCAATTGGTGGTGACAGTTCTCCGCCCTGCCACCAAGAAGCTGCTCCCCAAGTTGGAGTTGTCTTCGCAGTTTTGGAAGCCACTTCACTTTCATACACATATGGCGCTTGTTCCGATGGTGGTGGTGGTGGCAGTTCTCCGCCCTGCCACCAAGACGTTGCTTCCCAAGGCAAAGTTGTCTTCGCAGTTTTGGAAGCCACTTCACTTTGATACTCATACCCATATGGTTCCGATGGTGGTGGTGGCAGTTCTCCGCCCTGCCACCAAGACGTTGCTTCCCAAGGCAAAGTTGTCTTCGCAGTTTTGGAAGCCACTTCAGAAGTCGACAACTGTTCACCTACAGGATGATCCTCATAATGAATTGTTTTGGTACAATGCTCTACACTCTGCGAGAAGTGAACCTGACAACACTCAATAGCAGAGTGAGAGAAGTAATATCCGACATTGTAGAGGTAAGAATGTGGATACATGCTGTCATTCACACAAGTGTGAGTATATGTGTTCGGGTAATACGGTGATTGAAACCCATGCGATGCCAGTATGTCGGAATTTGTTGCGTCACTGTGAATCATTCCAGTCTTCTTCTCAGGCACACCCTGGTGGTCTTCATCACTGTCAACACTTGGCTGACGGCGAGGAGCTGTTCCACTTAGTTGAGGGTGTCGAGCGTTGAACGTTAGGATACTATTGCCTTGAAGGTTACGCATCTGTCCATCTGCAGTCTTTGGATCATTTGAGAGTTTAGATTCTACTCTTAGAGCAGTTTTATTTTGTAGATCCTTGGCAGATACATTTCCAATCGCCGCTATGGCCGCGACTGCTGCCAATTTGCCCATCCTCGGTGCCGTCTCAAGGTCTAGTTCTATTATATCACGCCTATTGTCGCTCCTTGTCACTGATTACTTTGATGGGCGTGCGTAGTGGGCTGGCTTGCTTGTTGGCTGAACGAGGAAGCGTGGTAATGTGTGGAGGCTACTTGGTTGGTTGTTGCTTTGTGAGGTGCTCTCTCAGCGAGAAAATGTCCACTTTTTAGATACGTACTATTCCTACGTGGAAAGATACCAAAAATTTGAAGGATGAAAGAAAGCAAACAAAATTTTGAAGCGGATGAGAAAGTGACCCGTCACAGGACCGTACTTACAAGAGAAAGTGAAGTGAACAGCTTAGCAGCTTCCACGAAATAATAGAGAATGTAAATTATGTAAACAATCTATCACAGTATGGACACTTCTTCTCTGAATCAATCACTGTGCCACCTTCTAAATGGCATATCACATTCTCGAGACATGCAATACCCTTGTCGAGCTCAGGAGAGGATCTTGCCGATGCTCGCTTTCGGCTCAGAGACAACACTTCCTTCAAGCACCTCCGTTGCTCGTGTGTTGAATATTCAGATAAAACAAAGGCATCTCTTCGAACAAAAGTTTCCAACAACGAAGTTGAAAATTCAAATATATCCATCTTGTCTCGGAACATTTGGACAACATCTGTCAATATAGACAAGGATTGTCTTCCCACCAGCACAGATAACGAAACTTGATGTCTTGAGATATTTGTAAAGATGTGCAAGATGACACGCACCAGTTCAAGATGAGGAGAGCTACGATTACAGCTGGCAAGAAGGGATAGAAGATTATCTTGGCCACGTGCCCTGAGAAGAAGCTTGCAACTATCGATAGATTTGCTCGTTGTCTTCTCCAAGGTTGAAACGGCTTCCATTACTTCTGGAAAGAGTTCGCTCTTCCGTAGCACCTTGATTGCCTTAGCGGTATGTTTTTCATACTTTGAGAGGCTCCTGACATTTATTTTTTTGGGGGTTGTCATGCACGCTGTAGTCGTAATAAAGCTGGGGATTGCAATCTCATTGTTAACTTCCTGCTTGCGATTCGACTCATGAGCAAAGGCATTGACGACTCTTGGCAATGAATCTATTGTCATCTCTGGAGACTCTGATAAGATTTTGGGACAGGTTACAAGATGAGGTGATGACAAACTTGTCTCGTTGACAACGCCTGTCTCAGCCAAATCGATCTTTTGAAATACTTCGTCCATTTCAGCTGTGAGGTCAAGCCTCTTGTTCATTAGGAAGCATCGCACGCTGGACTGGATTCTGATGACTGCCATCACCTTCAGCATGTAGTCAACGTGAGCACTGAATCCTCTCCAAACGCGCTGAATCTCGCACGCAGCAAACTTACGAACCAAATCATCGTGAGAACGAAATATCATCTTTCTTGCTGCGCGTTGGATAACAGCAACGGCAGATAGTGCACGCCCCTTCTGAACTCTTGCCAAGAACCCACGAACTGCTTTTTGAATAATGGTGCTGCTCTTGCGCAGAGATGAGAGTACCAAAAGCGCTCTTCTTGCTCTCCTTTCTCTGTATCTAGATTGGATCTTCATGACCGCCATCACCTTCAACATGTAGCCAACGTGAGCACTGAATCCTCTCCAAACGCGCTGAATCTCGCACGCAGCAAAATTTCTAATCTCTTTCAGAGAACGAAACATCATCTTTCTTGCTGCACGCTGAATTATTACTACAGCAGCAAGCTGATCCTTTTTATGTAACCTCGCCAAGAACCCGCGTGCAGCTTTTTGAATAATGGTGCTGCTCTTGCGTTGAGATGAGAGTATTAGAAGCGCTGTTCTTGCTCTCCTTTCTCTGTATCTAGCTTGGATCTTCATGACCGCCATCACCTTCAACATGTAGTCAACGTGAGCACTGAATCCTCTCCAAGCGCGTTGAATCTCACACGCAGCAACATATCTAATCTCTCTCAGAGAACGAGCCATCATCTCGCTTGCTGCACGCTGAATAATTACTACAGCAGCAAGTTGTACTTTCTTATGAATCCTCGCCAAGAACCCACGTGAAGCTTTTTGAATGATGATACAACTTAGGACCTTTTCAAGCGAACGAGCTATTTTCACTCTCACAACACGCTGGATGAGGGCAATTGCAGCAAGTTGTTCTTTCTTATGTTTTCTTGCTAAATATCCACGACCTACTTTTTGCAAGACGATACTTGTGCATTGCTGTGATGTAATTGAATTCCTTGCTAGCTTGCTCCTGAAACAAGCCTGAATAAGGATGATAACATCGAGGGTCTTGTGGTACGACGCGACAGCTGAGCGCATTCTTGTGACCGCCTGAATTTTTATTGCATTTATTACCAAAAGCATGAAATCAACGTTTTCAGAATAGCCACGCCATATCCGCTGGATACTGGTTGCTGCGACTTCTTTCGTTTTTGCAACGGCCAAGAACTTTCGGACAGTCCTCTGCAAGATGTGAACGCATTTGAGACGAAGTAGATAAGAGTCTCTAGCCTGCTTTGATCTAAAAGTGTCCTGAATAAGAACTGCAGCCCTTTTCGCTGAGAGACATTTCAACTCAAACGCGTGTCTTCTGTAGACTGACTGGATGATTCGTGCATTCCGCTTTTGTGTGAGGAAGGTGGATGAAGCATAGAACGACCTGTATGTTTTCTGAATCTGGCACGCAGCTTGAGCTCTCGCGTTTATCAGATCATGAAGTGCCTTCTTTGCATGAATACTTCGAATTCGAGTCTGCAACTGCACAACTCCAGTGAGAACAGTGCTGTACAACATCTCGCAAACGTGGCGACGAAATTGAGCCTGGATCTTCTTCGCACTCTCTTCCCAAATTAGAAAAATTTCAAAGCATTTCATTTCTTCCACAATCTTCCTTGCATTATGACCTCTAACAACCTTTTGAATCATAGTCGCGGCTGCCAAAGTTTTCATATACTTCATTCTAGCATAGTAACCTCTGCAAAGAGAAGTCACCTTGACTGACGCAATCTCCTCTCTTGACTTGGTTAGTCTTAAGTTGTGGGTCTTCTTCTGAGCAATCCATTTGCGACAGATGGATTGACAAGTGATAATAGCTTTCCTTGTGATGGCGTATCTTGCTGAGGAGACATGCCTTCGCCAATGTGTTTGAATGATCATTGATGCCAAATCTCGCTCCATTTCAGAAGCAAGCTCTAAATCTTCCGACATGAAACTAGATCGTGTGCTGATGGATACAGCATCTTCTTCTAGTGATGAACTGTCCACGATTTCCTCACGTATAGAGTATCCAGTCTCTGGTTCGACACATCGAATCAATGAGACCTTGTCATCCCTTCGCCGCGACTGCTTGGTAGAATAGTAAACATCTTCGCCCTCATCATCATCATCATCGCTATCACTCTGTGGATAAGAGTGAGAATCAATCTCAATTTCCAATTCCATTTTTACTAGTTCCCTTCTTTTGCGAGTAAAATGCTTCATCGCTAGAGACTTGCGCAAAAACGATTGAATTGCGACAATAGCGTCTTGGCATCTTGCGGCCATCCTCTTTACCAACCATCCTCTTGCCACACTTTGAATTTTCACCACACAGATTCGGCGTGCAATTGCTCTTTTGATGTCAAGAAATTGACGACAGACGCTCTGAACTGTAATTATATCGAGCAACACAAATCCGTATTGAATCTTTTGGTCATATCCTCTCCAAATCTTTTGTATCTGTATAGAAGCCTTACTTCTCTTGGACAACAAAGTAACTCTCTTACAAGCAAGGAAACGCCGGACTACACTCTGCACCGTTATGATGCCTAACAAGTCGAAACCGTAACGCACCTTCGCATCATAGCCTCTCCATATCTTTTGAATTTCCCTTGCAGCAGCATTCATTTCATTTACTCTCCTCCGTAGTCGTACCCCGCGAAATAATGATTGCAATGATACGCAACCTCGCAATGAAATATGATATGACTTCATTGCAAGGAACCTCCTCACCTGTCCCTGTACTAATCGTGATGCTTTGTACTGAATAATTTCTTGTCGAAACTCAGGAAGCTCAAAGTACAAAATAGTGGACCAAACGAGCTGAATGATCCTCGGCTGGTGAGCATCAACAATGTGTGCGGGGGTAATATCAGAGATGTTTGGTACGCCGAGCTGTCTCAATGCGGCTAGTGCGAGGCGAACGTTGTACATTTTGTGCTTTCTAGAGTCAGCTGGAAGCCGCAGAGAAGAGAGTATGTTGCACCCATTCGTCACAGTATCCATCATTTTTGCGAGACAGACCCCATCCTTCAGATCTACTGCAAAGTTTCTCACATGAAAGTCATATTCATCGAGCGGTTCTTGAACATGTGAGACTGATATTCCTTCATACTCCAAATGATTGAGAATGCTCCGTTGCTTTGCAAAGCAATCTTGGCACAATGAAATGAGCATTTCCCGAGACGACTTTACTTGAGACGTTTTGTTGAACAAGATAGGATCTTCAGTGAGCAATTGTCTTGTTTTTGCGTAGTCAAGAAAGAATACCAATATCAGTAGAGTAGAAAGTGTATGTTGCTGTATCTCGACTCTGAGCATTTGTTCCAAATGCACTGAAGTAGTCTTGACTTTCCCTGCTCTGTGCTTCTGCACTGCCGATTGCTTTGACAGCACTTGCTCTAAAATGATTTTCTTCAGTGATTCTTTTGATATATCACAGTGCTGCTGTGACCTTTGACCACCGTGATGCGCTAGCACTATCTTCAACCCCAGTTGAAGCCATCTCGGTGTATACGACAATAATAAAGTCAACAGTTGTTCTCGAAAAAATACTTCATCCAACATGCGGCGCTCAGCCCTTGGTGTGATTGCAAGACGGCCCTCTGTTACCTCTCGTTCGATTGCAAATCGAATTGCTATCATTCTTCTCGAGCGGAATAGTGACATTGCTGCCTTCAACTCCACAGATCGTTGTTCTTCACTAACCGCATCAATTTGAGGTGCAGGATAAAACAGGTGATTTAGCCAGGATTTAAAGGCTGCACTTTGCTCAGCCTCCCATTGCTGAGAATTGTACAATACTCCTGAGTGACCAAAGGTGAACTTTGATATTTGTTCCGACAATTGTGTCGTTGATAATTCATCTGTTGTCGCCGAGGGAACAACCACATTTTCATATACTGTAGCCTCCGCTGGTTGTAGTACCGTTTGTTGTTTGAACAGAGGTATCTCAATCTGAGGCGTATCGATATCGATTGTAAGATTCTTCTTCTTCTTCTTTTGACGCCTCTTCTTCCTCTTTGTGGTGGTACCAGGAGTCTTTGATGTTTTTGTCGAGAATCGCTTTTGTTGCTTTCCAAGCGGTGATCGTATTGGGTTCTTCTTTCTTAAACTACCGACTACGTTTGAATCAACTGAAGAGAGAGGCGCCCGATCTCGTCGCCTCGGAGTTGTAGTGGTCGTCATTCTTACTGATATTGTCGTTCAGTCAATTGAAGAGGGGTGCCATAATAGAATCTTCACTTCCATGGTCAAGGAGCTGTTGCTTGGTAGGTGTCCGTCGGTGTGATTGCAACGGCAAGCAGCAACGGCGGTCGCTCGAGAGTGAGAGTGTTTGAGTTCAAAAATTCAAAATTTCTCTAAATAAAATCAAATGGGGTTATCTCCCGCCATTTTGAAAGGGACGGTACGGGACATGAAAATCCTTCCGCGAGCCCGCCAGAAAGTACGGATATCCTCTATCTATCTCTAATCTGATAGAAAACAGCATGAATAGATGGCAGCGTTAGCAGTGGATGTATTGTTGTCATCTACGATCTACGCAAGAGTTCATGGCGCCTTTCGTATGTGTGAGTACGCTCAGCTCTTAATTTATGTGCTGCAGAATCTAAGAAATAAACCTCGTTGGACGATAAGCATCAAGTATTTGGAAACCACATCTCTCTTGGCTGAACAGTTCCTCAAGGTTTTGTTTAGTCAAACTCTCCTCGATCTCATACGATGCCAACTCGCCAATGATAGGCGCGAGTGTGATTCCAGAATGAGTTACTGCTACATAAAGTCCCTTCTCCACGAATCCAACAACTGGAAGCCCGTCTGCAGATATTGGGCGGTTGGCTTTTGTGACCCGAAAGTCGCTATCACCTTTGTTCTCTGGACAAGATTCTATGAATGATTCCAAATGATCTGGAGATATAGATTTTATCGCAGCAGCTATCATTTCCTGACCTACAGCTGAATCAGTAGTACCGAATGATTTATCAAGCTTTTTGTTGTTTTTCGTGTCGGTTGAATCGTCATCCGATTGGGATCCCCCAACAATCAGTTTCCCACCTCCTATTACCAGCGTGCCATCTGAACGACGCAACATGTGTGTTTCATTTATTGTATCGACAAAAATTCTATTCAGAGGCTGCTTCAAGTAGCTACCGCTGCTAACGAAAGTCAGGGCGCCTGGTTGATTTACAAGTGGTAATCTTTCTGAACCTATTCCAAGCGACGGGCTGGCTGAATTCGCACCACATGCATTTATCACAACGTCAGCAGAAACTCGTATTGTGTTCGTGCTGCCGATTGTCTTGTATTCGACACCTGAAACGTTCCCTTGTTTGTTTCGAATCAAACTAACGATTTCTGCTCCACCGATAAAGTCCACTCCATTGCGTCGTGCAGACAAACGCAAGGCTTCGACAACTTTTGCTGGCTCGACAAATCCTTCCTCGGGATAAAAATAAAACTCCGATGATTCATTTTTCAACTCAATACCAGGTTCCAGACACTTTGCATCATCACAGTCCATTGGACCGACGCAAACATAACGACTATTCTTCTCGCAAGTGTGTTGTTTTTCTTTCCGTATCAGCGCACCAGACCAAACTGGATATTCCTTGAGCATATCATGTCGACGCCACATCTCCATACCCAACTGATTGAGCTGCATGTATGACAACGGAGACTTATCATTGGCATTTAACCATGCGAAGGAAGACGAGGTAGCAACCCCAGGATAAAATTCGTCGTCATGATCTGCAGCTCCTGTTTTCGGTAGTAAGTTTGTCGACTTATCCAATACAGTGATTTTGAAGTCGCCCCGACGAGATAGATGATGAGCAAGAGACGAACCTATGATTCCAGCACCAATGATTATAACAGATGATCGATTGCTCTTCGCATGAGTGTTTTTCTTTGTTGGATAGTATAAGAATTGCAGATTTGAAGCTGTGCATGACACCCTCTCAAGAAAATTTGCTACGTCGCGGATATCATTTACCTTGTCTGTGGACAGGCATCTTGCGAGATATTCCTCGCCGGCTACTCGTCGTATCATTTCAAGTTGTATTCGCGGGAGATCAGTTCTATCGGTGTTATCTGGCTGCATCATCAACGACAATAGCACTCCATTTCGTTCTTGAATTTCATTGAGTGCAAGCTCAAGGCTTGGAGTAATTTGTCCATCTTTCATTGATATGGAATAGGCATGAAGGTAGTCATAAACTTCTTGCACAGTACCGATTGACATCTCTCTTGGTGTCACATTGATTTGTTTGGTGCCACTATCTATTGTCCAAGGCTCGGAAGCCAGTTTTTCCAAAGCAGGTAACATTTCTTCTACCAGTTGATAGATCTGCTTCGATTTCCTCTCCCACACCTCCTTTACAGTCATGGGTTTATTGTTATCATGACAAAGCAACCAAAATAAACTAGACCACGCCAATTTTTTGGCCGCAACCATTTGTAGCTGTTGCGCACTCGATGCAATTTCGACAGATATTCCATCTCGTCTCAATAGTTCAGCAAGTGTTGTTGCATGCCTACCAAAAACAACTGTTGCGGGAGACTGCGGTGATGTATTCAATATCGGGTGCGGCTGCGATGATGAAGTCGTTGTGTTGCCATCAACAGCATGGCTGACACCAAAATGAAGAATGCAAATTGTAAAATCACTGCTAGAATCAAAGAAGTTCAAATGTCGTGATGGGATGCAATTACAGAGAAACACCAAGTCTTTCCGACGGTGGGGCACCGTTGCATCCCAGACGGTTTGAATGGCAGATGATGGAATACATGCATACAGTGGCGTGTTCTCTGGGCTAAGACAACCAGGTGAAACCCCACGTGGTGTTGCTGCGGCAGGTTGACATTGCGGAAATAATTGATGATTGTTTGATTCAATTGGAATGATAGGAGAGTTGATTGTATTGAGAATGTAGGAGCCTATTTTGCCCGTTGAACCAATAACTTCGCCGTGAGGATACCTATCCTCTTGGTTGTGTACAGAAAGTTTCAAATGGCTGAACCGATTGTGATATTGTGGTGTTGTCAACAAAGCATTGCTCGATATTACTGCAAAAATTGACAAGAGCACTATTGATGATGGCAGTCCAGTTTGCCCTGGACTCATCATCCTTGAGATTTCTCCTCCACTCCCTTCCACACCGCCAATAGAAAGCATTGTCCGGCATCGCATACCCATACTTGTGGCTTATACGATGTTCTATTGCTGCATGCAGCGGCCGCTTTCTTGCCTACGATATGCTTCGATTGAAGCATCATCGTCGTCGAATGTCGATAGATTGAGATCAACAGGTCGAAGGTGACAGTTTGAATACTGACAAACTCCCGACACTCCTTAGACACACATTCTTCAACAACACAAACTGATTGAGGTTGCATGTAGATATATCGTTGTATGACGATGCTCGCTATTTTGCTATCATTGTTGCTGTGCCTTTGTGCATCGGCTTATCAAGCAACAACCATCCCTCCACTGATTGATGTGCCCACGTTCTCTCTTTCAACTACCTCTGGTGGCGACGATGATGCCTCTTCTCGTAGCACGATGAACATACTCACGTACGCATCTCCAGTTGCAATTAAACCTCATCGAATGTGGTCGATCAGTCTATACAAGGGAACACTCAGTCACGAAAATTTTACAAAAGAAAGAAGGGGAACATTGCAATTACTTCGACCGGAACATGCTTCGTGCAAAGGAGAAGACGATGGGGATGAAGAGAGAAATTTAATACGTGTGCTTGGTGGAAGTTCAGGTAGAGATGTTGATAAGAAAGCAAGTTGTGAAAGACTCGGATTTCCTTGGGAGACACTGAAATGTAATGGAGAAACAACCGATAATGCTGGCTGGCCTCAAGTTTTGCCTCACTGTGTGTATTATTTGAAGCTTGAGTTGGTAGGCCAGATGATTGACTGCGGTAGCCATGAAGTTGCATTATGTCGTGTAGTTGAAATGGTGTCAGAAGATGATTCAATAAACGCAGCTGATGAGTTGGATTACATATCAACAAGAACATTGCGTGATATGGACATCATTTCAGAGTTTGGAAGAATCAAGGATGTTGAATAAGTTTGGGTAGAAAGGTACGATGTAGCTTCACAAAAACATAGCCTTTTAGTACGGATCATTATCTTTTCTTGATGCTTCTAGCCACTCGATCATTGCAACATACTTTTCATCAACTAATTGCTCTATGCGTGCTTCTTCCCTTGTAATCTCAATTCCAACTTTCCAAGCATGTAAGGCTCGACGGAGGAAGTAGGTTTGATGCACTCGTCTTGCTTCGAACTCTTTTGACACTCTATCCTCGACAAGAAGGACGGTATTGCGATGCCACTCTCTCAATACTGTTTGTTGACGCAACGTTGCGAGCTGAGATGCTGCTTTCAAGTACAAATGATTTGAGTGCTTCACATTTTCCTCCAATGAGGCGAAAGCGTTTGCCAGTAAGCTCGTCTCATGAAAGTCTACTGCGATGTGGTGCCTCTTTGCAATACGCAGAGCTTTATTCTTGGAGAACCTGTACCAGCTAGAAAAGTACTTCTCGTACAGTGAATCACGTAAAAACACAATGGCCTTACGATCATTCCATCCATTGATACCAAAGATTCTCTTCCATTGCAGTAAACAGCGCTTTTGCAAAACGAACGTATGATGTAGAACAGCCAACCGACTGGCCTCCCTATTGCGAATCGCTTCCTGCTCCTTTTGTTCTTTCTCTTCCTTTCTCCTTCGTAGGTAATCATTATGAACACGTAACTCACGCTCTTCCTTGCTGTGGCGCTCTGCATCGATCATTTGTTTCTTTGCGACAGCCGCCCTTTCTTTCCGAGAACGAAGCACTTCTTTACGCTGCAAACGCTCTTTGTTGCGATAAGCCATGTCGGACATGATCTTCGGTGTAGAATTACTCCTTGATTCCCTTCGACGAGGAATTCTCAATGGTCTCAGTAATTCATCATCGTCTATGAGCGTTGAATTCTGAGTAAAGTTTCTGATCTGGTCATTCCTGTGATTGTTTTGTGGAGTTTGTAGCGGCTCGCGACGGGATGACCAAGCTACAAAATATTGTCGCATTACTCGAGCTCTATGAAATGATTCTGCCTTTATGACGAGCTTTCTTTGATTGCGTACTATCACTCTCCAGGATGTCAATACCTTTGCCCTTGTTTTGCATTCAGAGAGGTCTGTCGCTCTCTCCATTTCAAACAACGACGATTCTCTGTTCTGCATCAAGACGGAGATTATTCGACGGTATACTTTTCTTCGCAATCGACTGTCCACCTTGGACAATTGCTCCCTGCGTAGCAGCATTAGTCGCTTCCATTCTACAAACGCTCTTCGAAATTTGTTACTTGTAGCTCGGCCTATCTTGCATGCTAGCATTGCTTCTTTCACACGTATCATCCTGTTTACAGATTTCCATGTCAGCAGGTATTTGCTCAACAACTTCATTCTTTGCTGCTTCGTGACAAGCTTTTCGATCCAGCCAAGACGTTTCTTTTCACCCTTGCAGTATCTCCTAAGCTCATCGAAGCATCTTTTCATTGATCGAGTTTGGAATGATTCTACAGCAAGGTCATCGATAGGGCTTTCAGTAAACGAGTCATTTGAACTCGACTCGAGGTAACCATCAAAATTAAAGGACTCATTGTCATTTTGATCCGAGAGAAGCTGTTCCATTCGTGCAATGACAGATGCGACGTCTGCATCGGTTGGAGCAGCATCCAAGAGAATGTTTGGTTCGTTAGAATCGGCTTTTCGCTGAACATCTTCTATCCAATTACTCAGAGACGGTTCGATGCGCTCACTACTCGGATAACGCTGCTGCCATTGAGATGGCATTTTTCTCGGACTCAGATCAAAGCTTTTGAGCTAGAGTACGCAATTAGCTACGAAAGATAAATACAAGATGAATGATACTTAACTACAAGGATGAATTTAAAAATATCAAAAATTTCGTAGGGAAAGTTATCTGCATACCTAAAACCAAAACTGATGCATTGTCCTTACTTATTTGATGTATTGTAGCACGCTGTAGCGAAACAATCTGTATATTTAACACATGCTGTATCGCCTGTTCACCAGGCATTTTGCCCTGCTGCCAGTTCCACTACTGAACAAAGCAGCAAAACTTTGTCAACAATGCGCTCCAACTCAGGAGTCTCATTCTTCACCTCATTCAGCCCGGCTCGAGAAACTTGTGCTACGAGAGCGTTCTTGGCTCCAGCAACCACATGAAACGACCTCGGCCGCTGAAGAATATAATCAACGAAACCAAATATAGACCCAACAGAGAGCACGCGAGAGATTTGTCCCGCTTGGAACATGTTCATTTTAGGTCGCTGTAGTTTTTGCATACCCGCACCAGATAAAATTGTTTGTGATGCTCCAAACCTGTCGTCGAGTAAAACGGCCACCGTGCCAGATAGAACCACAAAGAATGAGTCTGAGTTAGTGCCTGGGCAGAAAATCGTTTGGCCTGATGTATACATAGTTTCGGTGTGAAATAATCTGCCATTCCTTTCGTATTCTACCAGCGCAGCAGCACTTTTCTCTTCTAGTCCAAGAAAATTCGTGAATGCATTCGAAAGTGAAATTGTAAGATTACTGGAGTCAGGTGCAAAATCCTTGTGCCGCTTCATTGATGTAGTCTCAGCCAACAGAGTTGCTTCACAGAAGTACAACGCCTCATTCAAGTCATTGAAGAGAATTATTTTTTCCTTCAACTTGCCAATCTGTGAATGCCCATCTTCAGATTCATGCAAATCAAACTCGTGTGCAGTCTCGTGCGTCTTCAGTATCCACGTTATATGACTATTAGCACCTGCTGCGCAAACCACTACATTTCTATTTGCACACATTTTTGCCAGTTGTAAAAAGCATCCTCTCGCAGCGCTAGCATCAACATTTGTTACTGAAGACAAGTCAAGCACAAGAAATCTTGGAGGCACGCGTTGTGCAGCCAATTTCATTGTTGTATCTAGCTGGTTGCTCTTTTTTCGCTGCTCTCTTCTTTCACGAAAACTGGAGGGTGTTAGCGAAGGAGAATGTCGTCTGATGTGGGAGTGATGAGGAAGAGGGCTGTTTGTCATTACTATTTCCTTCTTCTCTTCCGTAGATGCATTTATACCTACTTCTTCCAGTATGTTGCCAAGTGCTTTCATCGAAGACCCGAAGAATATTGCTCCACGAACCTCTAGCGTTAAAATCTGAGCTCGATCTTGGTTGTAAGCGGTGGCCTCNCCCGAAGAATATTGCTCCACGAACCTCTAGCGTTAAAATCTGAGCTCGATCTTGGTTGTAAGCGGTGGCCTCAAGTACACCTCTCTCTTGTGGTCTCCACATTGCAAGAGACCGTCTTGACACTCGTGCAATAGTAGATACATTGGCGGTTGCAAGGACAAAGTCAAGAACGGCTGTAATTATACCAAGCCCAATACCTGAATTGATTCCGAGGAACTGTACAGCAATGAAAGTCGCCAGAAGCACAAGATATTCGGTCAATAAGAGCTTGTGTCGCACTTCGATGATCCACTCGAACAACAGGTCAAAGCCGATGAAAATCAATGTGCTTCCCAAGAAGAAAAGAGGTGTAACTTCAAGAAAGTTAACAGGAGAGATAACGACCAATACCTTCATAAAAGAGAAAAGAAATTTTTGTCAGTGACTCATAGAGTTTTCCATGCCTAATGACGAGAAACATCCAGTCTACTACTCACAAAGGTGAAAGCAACGATGACACCTATCCAACGCGAGCGGCAGTTTGTTCGGTAGGTGAAGATTGTCTGGCTGAAGATATAGCTTCCAGTGAATCCACCAGCGAGCCCCGACACGAAGTTACTAATACCTACTGTCATCAACTCATTGTTTGTGTCGAGACTTTCACCCATGTCCATCGATATGGCGGCTACATCCAAACAAGAAGAGAACGAGACCACAAAAACCATACCAGCCCAAGTAGAGATGAGATCTTTTGATAAATCCCATCTCACTTTGTGAAAATCAACTAACAGGAGTAAATCAGAAGCTGGCACAGAAGGTGAACTTTTACCTACCCATCCTCCGTCTCTTGCGTCTTCAATGGTGTAGCCACTTATAAACATCACTATGAAAAAAGCTAGTGGGATAGCAACCATCGAAATCGGCAGTATTGCATCATTTGAACACTTGCGACTCACAAGAGTAAGAAAAATTCCAGCAATAATACCAGGAGTAGCCAACAGAAGTGACTTGTCATCAAACAGATGGCCCCAGTCAGAAGGCTTCATGATAGGATGTGAGATACATAAAGCAACTCCTGCTTCGAAGCAGAAATAACCGATGTATGCCAAATATCCACCAACAACTGGTAATGGAAGATACGCCACAGCATCTGCCAATCTAAATTTTCCCATGACTACAAGCACTGCTCCCAAGCATGCTGTAGCTAATCCCAACAATACGATAGTAGTAGAAACTATCTCTGACACAAGCTCCTCATCGGTAGCATCTTCTCCTTCCAGCATCGACTTTGCAATTGTAGTGCTCATGGCACTCAAGAAAATTAGGCCTGCATCTTGTACTTGTCCAATACTGAATGGCAGTGATGAGAAGATGCTGAAACAAATCTGATGGACTACGGAGCTGAGAATGACGAGCTTTGATAGTGCGTTGATGTGTGATTGATACACTGGATGACTGAAGATGACTGATGCGTAGCCATACAAGCATGGAACGCACATGATGCTATTCACTAGTGCATACACAATGTAGTAGATGAAACTGTCATTGCCACTGCCTTCCTCCGCCACTGCCGGTGCAGTTTTTTCGGTGCCATTTCCCTTCAAAAGTGGAGTTTGAGGCGTGCCAAGTGATTGTGGTGTGTTCAAATAGACATCACCAAGCGATCTTTCTGAGAACCTTCTCATTAATGGACTAGCAAATTGCAAAGCTGAAGCCTCAGGTGATTTTGGAGAGTCAAGCAGAGAAGAGTGGCGGTGGATCGGTTGAGGCTTGGGAGAGTCCTCCACGGAGCCGTAAGATTTGGATGGCATGATCGACGAACAAGCGACAGTATTTAGTGGAACGTTAGTACAACATATTATTATGCATCCAGTACAATATGTCATCAGTGCAATTGACGTGAGGACAGTTATCAGTGTCGTGTCAAGGATGGGAACCGTCCAATTTTTGTGGAGAAGATTTTTTTTGAAGCGGGCGAGAAGTTCTGCCTATTCACCCGCGGGCTCCAATTGTGATAAGTATTTTGCCCGTACTTATCCCATTTCCGCTTTTCCATTTTCCATCGGTAGGCCTACCACGGGAACCTGGGGTTGACAGTGGTTGATTTTTGTTAGTGGCCGATGAGACA
>JALLBC010000343.1:0-12946 GCA_036939775.1 Skeletonema grethae | reverse complement strand
TTTGCATTGTCGCCTTCGATGATGTGTGCCGTACTTTTTGTTTTAGATTGGCAATATTATTCGGAGTTGTCGTTAGAGTGGATACATTCAATGCAGAAGCGGCAGGGGACGCAGCGTAAGTAGTGATGTACTTTGAAACCTTAGCCTGTCGTTCAATACGTCGTCGGATCCTCTTTGCAACGAGGCGGTTTGACTCTCTTCGAGAGTGAATTTTGCTGCACGCATCGCAGCGCTGGAAGACCGAGCCCTGGGTGGTTCTCCAAATAAGACAACGCCTTTTTAACACGCGGATCTTCGTGATCCTTAACCATATTGGTGTTGGGGTGTACTGAATAAAATCTGCGCAACTTTCACCGGGTATGGTAGTAAGTATGAAGGAAGTAACAACCGATGATATGTTGTGTTGGCGTCGGCATCTGCCTGGCGGGCGGCTGGCGTGGCGGGTGGCGGCATGTTTTCTTTGTGCGTGAGTTTGGCAATGATAAAATAATGATGGAATAGATCCAAGATAATACATCTATAGAATTTTCATAAACATCTCTTTCATAGTATTTTCATTGTTTTCTCTACAAGCTTGTACAAAGGAATCAGATGAACATACAAGCAAGTAGTACCAAATAAATTATTGATCAGATTTTAGTTTTTAATGTGTGCTGACCAAGGGTAGATAAGTGCTGACGTCATCTCATCTTACACAGTGTCGCACTGTCGCTCTTTGAGAGACTTCTTTGTGTTTGTGCTCACAAGCAAGCAACGCAGTAACCATGATCATGATGGCCGCTGCCACCATGACCACCTTCCTACTACTACTCCTTTCCACAGCAGCGCCAATAATCATGGCATTCACCCCTTCATCATCCTCGGTGGTTGCCTTGTCAAGATCGACAGCTGAACTCGCAAATAAAAATATGTACAACTTTGTTACTGTTTCGAGGAAGAAGAAGATGTCATCGTTACATGCATTGAAAGAAGCCACTTTTGGCATGGGGTACGACAACCGTGTGTTGTTGTTTGCTGTATCGTATCAATTGATTCATGATGAAACAACCCACCGCTCACACTTCATTTTTATTCCTCTCTCTCTCTCGTTTCTCATCACAAAAAAGATGCTTCTGGGAGCCAGCCGAATCCCTCCTCTCCAAACCAGGCATCCTCGCCACAACCGTAGGGTACACCGGTGCACCACCATCCAAACCGCCACCGTCCTACGACACGGTATGTTTCGGTAATGATTATGTCGAAGCGGTTCGTGTGGTGTATGACGATGATGTGATTGGTTATACAGATTTGTTGGACGAGTTTATGGAGGCTCAAAAGCCGGGGATGTCGCGGCAGTATGCCTCTATTGTATTTGTTGATGAATCGTCATCAAATAATAATAATAGCAAAAGTGTTGAACAACAACAAGCGACAGAATGGAGAACAAACGCAATCCAAACAAAAGTACAACGATCCAAAGACAAATTACCATATGAAATTGTTGAAATTGAACCCCTCACCAAATTTTACAGAGCCGAAGAATATCATCAACGGTACTGGGAGAAACAACGGTTACGTGCGGCTATAGGGGCAGTATTAATTGCTGGTGTAAGTGGTGCGTTTGATGATTTGGGGGGTGGTGCTGTGGGTAATTTTGAGTTGTGGGATGGGAGTGGATTGGGGTTTGATAGTGTTTGTAATGTGGTGTTTTTGGTGGGTGCGGCGTGGATGATTTTGGAACGGTTGATTGTGAGGGATGTGAGGGAGTTGAGGAGTGGTGATTTGATTGCCGAGTTGTGACTTTGATTGGAGAGAGAGAGGCACAGAGTGTTGTAGGTGGATATGAATGCGAATGTGTAGGCGATGGGCTTTGATGAATCATTTTAGAGGCAAAGTGTTGATCAAGTATTTATTTAGTAGGACTCATCCTCATCGGTATGGTATGCGGCCTGAAATGGGTCATTGATCACTTCGATTGTCGTCGTCATCCGCGTCAACTTTGGCGTACCAAACTTGCTTGGAGAGTTGAGTTACGACGCAGTGGTAATGGTAAAGGCAATACTGTTATTATGATAGGAATCAAACGCTATGTGCGAGTCGAATGCATTACTCTAGAGAGAAAGGTATTTTTATCACTAGTATTGTGTCAAGTGTAGTTCCCGATGATCGTTATTTCTGCTGTTTGGCTTCAAACTCTGCAATAGTCTTCGCTTTCGAGTCACAATCAGGCTTGTGATTTGTCCAATCAGATATTTGACATTCACGAGAACAATATACTGCATTTCGGCATCGACTGCAATACATTGTTTTGCTGCGTTCCGTCATTCTATTAGGAAGAGTGCACTGTGGGTTGAAGCACATACCTATCTTTACAACATCCTTCACCTCTTCGTATTTCTCATCCAAGCAGGAACAGGGAATGCGGTGTCGGAAGAATTTGACAAGTGTGTGCATGTCGCTTCTCCGCATTTCGAATAATTTGATCCAGTGGATCATAGCTTGACTTCTTTTGAACCTCACTAAGACGTATTGCTCGAGATACCTTGCCGTAACAGCGCAACCACGGGCATCATTATAATCCATCACCATCAAGAATGTATTGCATTCCAAAAGCTAAACAGTATGATATCACCATTTCGATCTTGGTACAATCACGCCACACCTCGGCAAATTCATCCATCGTCTCATTGCAAGCTGTTGTGAGGCAATCCGAAAGTACAAAGTCGCTGCTTATACCTCCCTCAAAATTTTCTACAATCGAAGCAAATGCAGTAACGAATGGTAAGCAAATGTTGTTAAAAGAATCCGAAAAAAGATAATCGGCACCATGCGTGCACGGCCACTGCCGCATTGCATCTAGCAGAGCCAGAGCTTCTTGATCATTCCCCGTCTGATTATTCCTCTCTTTCTCTTCCGCCTCTTCCCTGGCTTTGGCTTTGGCCGCCTTCCTTGCCTTCCCTGCAGCCTACTTCCTCGATACCATTTCTAACATCAATTCGCACGACTCTCCTTCGTTGACATTCGGCTTTTCATCGCAGAGATGCTTTTGATTTCGACTCTGTTTGAGTTTGTCTTGGGGCTCTTCGTAGATCGACAAGAGTGGAAAGTTTGAGATTGGAAAATTTTAAATGACGCAAGACTCATTGGCTACACAGAGTCTTCCATCCTGATGATCCGTCGGCCTCAACAATCCAGAAACAGAAACTGCTCTAGGTCTAGGATAGTCTAGGATAGTCTAGGAGCAAATTCTGAAACCCGCTGGAAAGCCACCGTTGCATGAATTGGAATACCCCTTGACCTTGACCAATCCAAGATCTCTGTGCAGTGCATTTGTCCACTGATGAATAGCCCACCAAAGGTCAAGGATGACAGAACTCCCAAGGAAACTTGACTGTGCTGTGAAAAGAAGACGTGGTCCCGTTTACAGAATTATCTTTCCTTGCGGCGGAAAAGAGTCTAGAGAGTCTTGCGCAAGGGAATGTAGGACAGGGACGTAGCATGCAACGTTGGCTGAGTTGTGCGAACACTACTCTGACAACGAGGAGAGGAGTCGCCCGGCCTACCTGCTGCAAACTCGGCTGCAACAAAGTAGAAGAGAGGGCTTCTCAAAAACAGTCGAGTCACTGAGTTCGAGTCCCGCTGCGCCTTCTCATTATTTTTTGTCATTTTCATTTTTCATTTTTCATTTTCCATTTTGGTTTTGGTTGCCGCTTGCTAGCTACTTGAACTTGCCATTTTATTTACATACTGGACCGTCATTGTTAGAGGTTTTCGGTGCTGTGCTGGATGGAGCAATAATCATGGCGGAGGCACGACACGATGATGAGATTTTTGTCTACATGGGCGGCGATCAAGAAGTGCCAGAGGGTGTGAGACGTGCCAGAATTCATAAATCCGTCAAAAGTATTCCATCACGGGCATTCTACAATCGACGGTTTAATCTAATTTATGTGGAATTTCACGATGAGATCGAAATCATTGAGGAGATGGCGTTCTGTAGGTGCCGTTCATTGAGGGGATGCATTAAATTGCTGGGCGTCAAGATCATCAAAAAGTCAGCATTCGATGGTTGTATCGCACTAACAGGTGTAGAATTTGGTGACGTGCTGGAAACGATTGAAACAAATGCATTCTACAACTGCAACTCATTGACAAACATCACGATGCCTTCCGTGAGGACCATTGGAATGGGGGCTTTTACGTTTTGCAATGAGTTATCTGATGTGGAATGCGGCGAAGATCTTGAAACAATGCAAAGAGGCGCATTCGCTATCTGCCCAAAATTGAAACGAATCGTCTTGCCATTGAAAGATAATATGATCGAACATGATGTATTCAGTTTCTGTCCCAACTTCGTAGCAGTGGACTTAATTGGGGGGATTCACAACAATGTTGGCTCTTTGCACATGGAAATCTGGAGAATTGAAATGATGGATGAAATCAACCTCATCAATGAAGTCCTTCCCAACACTACCTCTGAAAAGACTGAAGAAATACAGCGGTGGATGAGATCAGTCACCCAACAACTCAATGATTACAAGACTGAACACTACAAGATATTGAAGGAGGCTACAACGCTGCTAGAGCTTGCTCTGTGGAAGGCTAATCTAGATGGCAGCGAGGGGGGGCTTGAGAGGGAGGGAGTAAGAACAACGAGGGGAAGTCGAAAGAGAGCAAGGAAAGAGATCTGTGTTACATCTGGTGCAAGCATTGTGATCAAGAATGTGTTGCCCTTTCTAGTTTTGAAATCATAGATTATTTCTCTCGTTACTCCAGTTATATTCGTGATGTGGCGACGACAGATGTTTACTGGGATGATTATGAAAATTTTGAAATCCGTCATCCCGATCCCGAGCATTATTATACGCTTCTAGATGTTATCAAACTTATTTAGTTGCAGGTTATTTCCCTCTGTTTCCCTGCGCGTCCTTCTCCATCCTTGGTCTACTCGTTGGCAGGGTATTAGTTCCAAGGTATTCCAGTAGCAACGGCAACGAATACAAAGATATGAATCTTCGCGCTTCAAGAGTACGCATCATATCGATATTTGGGGCAGCACTTTATGGAATAGGAAAGTGGCTAGGGCGCATTAATTCAGATCATGCATATCTTGGAGGCTGTGGACGACATTCCAGCTAACATTCCCGTCGTGTGTTGGGAAAACTGGTCGCGTCTTGATGTGGTTTGGTATCGTTTCTTACGTTGTGGATTTTTGTATGCATAAGAAAGGGAAAGGGGGCATTGCTGCTGATACTGCATCAAGGACTACCAGCCTACTAGATCATATTGTAGGTCGATACAGCAAGGCGCCGCTCACTATCTATTTTCTACACTGTGCCGTCATGTTTTGGCCCTTGCGCTTTGTTGGTTGGCTCTATGATAAAGATGATTGGTGGGAGGAATATGCCGAAGATGTGTTGGAAGAATGGCAGGCATCAGCTCTTGGACTCTTTTTCTATCTTTTTTATGTATTTTTTATTAGGATGGATAAGTAGATCAATGGCAACTCCCGCGGATTGAGCATGCCCTGCAGTGGCTTTGCAATCTTAATTACTAGAGTGCTCTCATAGACATAGACAATTTTGTCATCGCCTTCAAACAGATGATGAGATACGAAGTGTCATTAGAAGCTTCGGAGCCCAGAGGTAGATTTGCGTTCTGTTACTGTTACTGAAGTACTTGTTATTGGTATTGTATTGGACCTACTGTAATGCTAAGACACACACACACACTTTAGAGAAGTGTCTCTTGCTCGTATAAGTATTGTAGTCGCTATAAGTACGTCGTCTCAATTCTCCCAATAACATTAGCCCTCATCATGTCACATGTAAATGTGGAAACTATGGAGGAAGGCCACACAAGAGAGGAGGCGAGGAGGAGGAAAAGAACCCCCAAAAAGGATTGGAGGGTGAGGTAGGGAGACTTAAAGAGTTCAATGCAACATGTTATTCATCCCAACTCACACTAAGCATAATAGTGAGGGGTACTGACTACATCCTCCAATGCTTCTAGTTGCTCTTGAGNATCCCAACTCACACTAAGCATAATAGTGAGGGGTACTGACTACATCCTCCAATGCTTCTAGTTGCTCTTGAGTGAATTGCTTCTTGTGAGCCTCCCAGTTGTCAGTGTGGGTTCGCTTAAACTCACTACAAACGCGTTTGACTTCATCTCTCACACCCATGGAGGCTCGCTGCTCAAAAGAGTGCTTCGATAAGGCTGCCAACGCTTCAGGAATGTAAGGTGGTGTGTCGTAAGGCCGTCCCATCACAACGGCACACAAAACAAAGACCGATCGCTGCTGCCTCTTCGCCCTTTGATTCTCTTTGGTGGCCCTCTCTTCTGCTTCCTCCTCAGTCATGTCTGCGTCTGCTGTTTTCTTTTTCTTCTTCTTGACAGATTTGTTAGCAATTCTGATATATTTTGCAACAAGTTCCTCCAACGCGGATTGTGGCATTATTGCAAGAATACCGGTGAGAGCGGATGTTGCCGCATTTGAGACTATTAAAGAACACAATGATATTAGTCATAGAGTTGGTCATTAAAAGAGTCGAGAAATGAGACGAATTCTTACCTTCACGACGATCATCCGACAAAAGAGAAGTGGCAATAGATAGTGAATTTTCAGCTTGTTCTTGAGAAAACAAAAATTTGTGGGCACCTTGAAAACAACGTAAGAAGTGAGCCGACGCCTGCCTAATCTGCCAATTGTCATATACTGACATTTCCTTTAGAATTGTAAGCACGCGGGTAATATCATTTGGCACCCCATATGATACCACACATGATGTACTGATATCGGCCTATGGTAGAAGGGGGGCAAGTGATAACGAGCAAAGATTGCATGTCAGGAAAACGAAGGAGAAGCTATTGTACCTAAATAAGGACACGAACCAAATTATGCAAGCACTCACAATGGCGTATCTAAAACCCTTCACCAACTCAGCCTCAATGCCACGATCTTCAACTGACACTTCCTCTTCAGTAGTTTGAAGCGCTTTAAATGCGAGAGGCAGAAGCGGCACGATGAACTGAGAATACTCGTGTTTGGCGTCTCCCCAATGAACACAATACGCGACGAACTTTCTCGCTGTACCAAGCGCCCGATTCTTTTCCTTAAACGAATAAGAAGACGAATCTTGAATACTGGCCAGCTGATTCATGATTGTTATTCCAGGGTCATTATTACGTGATCCCTTTCCATAACTTAGCGTATTGATAAACTTACGATGACAGTAGCACATACGAAATAACAGTGAAGCAATGTGATCTCTGCATTTGTCGTAAGGGTGTCCGATGGCATTGAGAAGCGATGGTATGAGAGCTTCAGAAACATGCGTCCAGCATTGCCCCAGCTCAATCTCTTCGTCATTTGAGCCTTCTGGTTCTGGAGGTACCGCAGTGTCATGTAACAAACTTGCCGTGTACCATGGCTGCTTCGACGCGGCCCCCACATCATCTTCGCCATCCAACTCAATCAGGACTGATTGAATGAAATAAAGCCACTTTGATTGCAAAGCAAATCGATCTGCCATCGTCGCTGCCGCTCCACTGCCTTGCTCAGTTTCATCAGCACCGTCGCGTTGCCACAACGTTGTTTGCACCTTCACTACAGTGAATTTCAGAATAGGGAAGAAATGGTTGGGAGGGAAATGGTGAATGCCCCATCGACATGCATCGAAGTAGGCTCCAATAATGTACGTTGGGGTCTTTTGAACGGCGTCCTCTAGAAATGGAAGCAAGAGCGTCTCCCAAATGATCTCTCTGTCTTCGGGAGTGCTACTATACAGTAGCATTGCTCTGCACACACCTCCAAATATCTCAGCAGCTGTACATTGTTGATTCCTCTGATCTTCGGATGGAGGAGAAGCTACCAATTCTTTAGCTTGGGCAAGAAGGTATCCCACTGCTATCTTGGCATTTTCGTAACCGATTGCCAACAAAGCACTGCATAGCAACTGTGAATGCTGAAGTTTGTAGATACTGGTTTTGACCGAGACTCTCTGGAATGGGAAAAGTGTCCTCGACGCAAGATTAGCAGTTGCATCTCGAATAATCTCTTGAACTCCAGACGACCACTGCGCTCCATGGCCTCCACCAACGCTAGTGTCTTCGCGGTGGTCAAACACTAGGGCGTTCCCTAGAGACTTACAAGCCTGCTCACTCGTAAAGAAATCTTGAAGAAGACAAAGATCTGGTTGCCCCGCTCCAATGCTTTCCGATTGTGACATGTCAACCAACGCAAGAGAGATCAATCGTCCTAGTAATCCTAACGATACACGTTGTATGGGCTGTCCCACCTCTTCTTTGATGAGCGTGAAGCAAGTTGTCCATACTTTTGACATGAGCTGAGGCTTGGTAGTCACAAGATCCTTTTCATCAACAAACTGAAGAAGGAACCAAGATGCGACAAGACGATCTCTCCAGTGCATCTCCCCAGCATCAGCGTCACCTGCCTCCTCTGCACTCTTTTCATCTGGTGCTGTAGCAGATTTTGATCCCTCCTGAAGCATATCAATTAAGAATTCCAAGCAAGATTCATGCGCCAACTGGTCAGCTTGAGAAACTCGAAGCAAAGAGAAGTTCCTCGAACGAAATAGAAGGAAGATCGAATTGACGTAATATACAACTTTTGCGACATCTTCTGGAGGTAGCAGCGTAAGTAGTCGCTGTGTACCACAAACAGTTTTGACTAGCTCGAAGCGATCGGCTTCACTCCACATCATGTGCTTCAAGATCTTGGGAAGTGAGACAAGCTTCAGTACACCTTTGACAACTTCAGCAAGGCGAGCCCGTCTACCCTGTGCGTTCACTTGAGTAACAAGTTCCTGCGTGGATGGGATACCATCGACCCCCTTCAGTTCATCGTCTCGAAGTGAAATAGCCGAGAGTAAACGTGTTGTGCGGTGCTTCACAACCCAACCAAATCGAGTCATCAAGAAATCAGTAATGCTTAGGGCGTTGCCTCGCACGTTGATGTTTGGATGGCATGATAGATTGCACAAACCATCAATTACAGCTTCATACGCACTAAGAGAGGTGAACTTTTCATCCTGGTAGGGCGATTCTTCACTACTCAGGTGTGATTGGAGTGTCTCTATGTCCATTTCAAGAGAGAAAAGACTTGCTGGGATAGCGGCGTTCGTTCCAGTTCCATCTCGAAGCTTCTTCAGCCGACGAGGTATCTGCGATGAAGCAGACGAAGTGAGAGTTTGATTGGCGAGGTGAATCCTGTTCACGAGAAGGCACCTAGAGATATTCTTTCCAGACTCCTCTCCATCTTTATAAAGCGAATTCAAGCCTCTTTGTGATTTATTGTCTGCACGCAGTAAGACATTTTGAATATAATCGCATTGAGACGTAAGAAAGAAATCTACCAAAATTTCTTTTTGTCCCCTCCAGATAGTCTTGCCGCTTCCAGATTGGTACTGAGCTCCTCTTCGAGTAAGTAAAAGCTCTGCAATCTCTATTACCTCATTGCAAACTTTGGCGTCTGTGCTGATTGATAGGCCCCCTTCCTTCTTGTCTGGTTCACTTCCATCTGATTTTGATTCGCAGTTCACAGTACCTTTAGCAATAACGCACGTAAAATCCATCAAGTGAAAGCATAGTCTTCGGCGAAGATCACCCAATATCTTTTGCGACTCTGGTGAAGAGGTTTTGATGAGAGAAGCCGTGGCCTTTTCTTTCGGGCAAAGTTCCCCTTCTTGGGATAGAATCGTGTCTGCACAATCATCCAAAAGAATTCCAAGACAACCTCTCAGCGTGTAACGAAGAACACGGAGTGATTGCCTCCATCGCTGTATATTTCCATCTCCATTAGTATCCCCTAGACTACGAAGAAGTTTCAAACAGAACCGACCGACCAAATCGACGGTAAAATCAATGGATTTGCCGGAAGGTACGCACCATTTGACACCCTCACTCTTCAACTCAGCGCATGCTCCAGGGACGTAATTAGAACTCCTCATCATTGGATGCGACGACTGAGCGATGGGGTACTCTTCGCACTGAGAAGATAGTGTGTGACGAAGGAGCTTGCATCCAGTCTTGAACAAAACTTTATCATCAGGCTGGGATAGAGCATATGTGATGGCAGCTACAATTCTATCGCGGTGCTTCAATACAGATGAGCCAGCATATCTGACAGCGCCTGCAAGGCACCTGAGACGGTAAATTGCCGACTTGGCCGACCTGTGCTCGAGATCTTCAGTTAAAATTGGTACAAGAGCATCAAGCCCCGGGCTCGCATCGATAGAATTATCTTTCAGGTCAAATCTAGTCATGCACACCGCCTGACAAAGTAACGATGCGTCCTTCACCGCAAAAGGCAGAGTTTCCTCTTGCATGAATTGCGAAACAGAACGCAATGCAGACCTGTAGGTCTCAGCATCCATTGAAGAAAAGAAATAAGTTAGCGTTTCCTTCATGATTCTGGATACATTTTTAGTGACAGCAATGTCCATCGAACCATGGGACGCCCCGTAGCCACTGTGGCCCTTTCCAAGCTTCTCCTGCTCGCCAGTAGCTCTCAGCAATTCGTAGACGCGGTCGAGAAATGCCAACGACCAGTCGCTCATGGCCAACATTGCCTCCTCCATCACTGTATCCAAATCAACATCCGCATCCAGCATAGCAGCATTTGCCTGGGCCAGAATGGAACTCTCGGGGAGAGATGCTAGTGCACTTTTATACGAGGTAGAACCAACAATATTGCTGCGTTGATCCATCAAGCCTTCGCCAATCTGAATGGTACCTTTCGTCTCAGAGTCATCCGATGCAATGTTGAGAGCTCCTCCGACAGGAAGCCACATCACGAGATTGCGATAAAAGATCAAAGTTCGCATTGTTTTGTTTTGGTCGTTACTATCAATTCCTGCCAGAGACAAACGCAACATTTCTGGAAGTCGCGAGAGGACCATCGTTGGGCACTGACGCAGAGCAGGCTGAAACAGTCGTGTCAAAGCTGATAATGCAGATGGCGCTTGATGAGCCAAGTTGACGGAAGAAATATCCAATGCACGAAGACCAAAATCTATCATGGGAGGTGCCACTCTGACAGGATCTACTTGTGCAAGATAAAGCAATGCAGTTTCACCAGCGTGACTCACACTGCCATTTTTGCTGTAAAGTGCCTGCTGACATAATGGTAGAAGAGTGTCTAAGAAGGCAACAATCTCATGCCCTGGCAGCTCGATACAACTCAAATATGGCTCATCATTACAAAGCTGCTCGTAGGAGTTTGGATGCGAAGATTTCAATACGTTCAAGCCAGCCATGATACCTATTCTGTGGCTTACTTCGTATGACAGATAGTGCAGGAATGCCCCCAACGGGAATGTCCAGGAACCAGTGTTGGATGGGTTGAAGTATGGCTTCACAAAGTTCAAAAATGAAAGAAGCTCCGCAGTCCCCTCTGACAATTTAGGTGCCTCACTGTCCATACCAGCATCGTTGGTTTCAATTGTTGCGTGCGGTCCGGAACAAAACATCAGCAGCTTTGTTAGCCTCCCAACGAAATCGATTCCCTCTTCATACTTCGACCCACTTCCAACGAATGCCTTGAGACGACTTGGAAATGATCGTTTTCCTGCTTGCGCTGCGTGAGGAAATGATTTGTCCGATGAAACACCGCCAAAAGGGATTTGAAGCCTAAAGAGATGCAATCAATTGAGAGGAAAGTGATGAGCACGCGCAATCGTAAATTAACCATTCAAACAAAAACTCAAAACTTCCACTCTCTCTTACCAATAACCACACTGCGTCAACAAATGCCTTCTCAACGCACCCCAATCATGATCTCTCGGATGAATATACTTCCTCGTCCTCCCAAACATAACCATCCACAAATAATCATACTCCGGACACCGATCCACATTCCTCCAACTCTCCATCCATTTCGGCATCACCTCCAAATAATACGCCGAGGAACATTTCGAAGGGTGGAACAGATACAGCATGATTTGTGCACGGAAGCACGAGTTGCTATGTGTATGATACAACAAATCCGTTTCGGTCATTTTCCATAGAGCACGAGCCGTGGCATCCAGCTCGACTGGATCACCGCTCCCCTTCCAACCGGGAGGACGTATACCCTGATCAAAGAAACATCGACAACTGCGAATCATTGACACGGTACTCTTGAGAATCTTACTTCTCATGGAAGAAGCCTCCATTGGTGGTACGCCAGCCTTGTGCTCATCCAAATACGGAGCTGTGCGAAGGAGCATGGCTAACAATGCACGCCAATTCAATAGTAACATCCAACGATTCTCATTGTTGTTGTTTGGATCTTCATTATCATCTTTCGGGGGGAATAATGCTGCATTGGAAACAGATCGCCACGTCCCCTTTTTGGATAGGAGGAGTAATACAACAGATAATAATGCCTGTCGTGCTGGATTGGGGAGTGCAAATGGACGTGATAAATCTTCTTCCAATTGTTCACTGTTGGTTGGAATGGTGTCTGTTGTGGGAGCATCATCTGCATTGCTGTTGTCATTTTCTCCACCACTTCCATTCGAATTTGACAAGAGATGCTTCATCACTCTCCGTCCATCCTTCAAGGTAACCAACATACAATCCTCTTCCTCCTCCTCACTAAACTTTCCACCACCAATTACACCCCCCATGTCATGATAACAAATAGTCACCTTCCTCCCCGCCCCCTTGTTCTCACCACCATTATCATCTTGAATCGCCATTTTCTTCACACCACCATTAATACTACCACCACTACCACCACCACCCCCATTCACCTCAACTTCATCCTCTTCAATGTCCACAGTGGCACTCAACAAAGTCAACACCTTGAGCATAATCTGTGCCAATTCAAATTGAGAAATTCCATTGTGTTTGAGGGAGTAGAGGGAGGTTAGTTGGGTGTGGAGACGGATGCACTTTTTGGAGATGGCGTGCTGTGTTTTTGTTGTGTATGTTGAAAGAGTGAGTGTGCATTGAATCAAGT
>JALLBC010000342.1:0-11280 GCA_036939775.1 Skeletonema grethae | reverse complement strand
GATCGATCCGATTCCCGATCCGAACATCAACATCTGCGAGCGCCTAGCGATGCGGTCGTGAGTAATTGAGTTGCAGAGCAGAGAAAGTATGGTACCATAGTCCTCTCATGGTGATTGATGGCAAATAATACATCTGGTTTTAGGCAATCTGCCACTGAGAAGATATTATGCAACCAAGTCTCTAGAAAGAGAGAACAATAAGCATGATGGATCTCAATACATTTCAGCTTAAATTACTTTCTTTACACAACCACTGAACATATACACGCACGCAACTAACATTCACCTACTACATATACCCCATGTAATCCCTTAGACAGATCCCCGCTTCGATTTCTTCCGGGGACGGGGAGGTTCAAATTGGTCACGATACTTTTCGTCATCGGCATAGCCCAACCTAGCTCCACTTGCTCTCTCGTGTTTGAGCAAAATTGGTTTGACTACGAGAGGACCTGATTCCTTCTTCTTATCTCCGTAGCCTTCCTTACGCAGCTTCGCAGCGCCCTCTCGCAATGCTTGACTAGCTGTATCACAATGTGAATGAGGATTGATTGTTAGATGCAAAACATTTAATAAAGTAACAGCGAAGTGTCTTCCATATCCTACTCACCTTTTTCCTTTGCACGATCCACGCTGCACTCAAGATATCCTTCGGGGAACTTCATCAAGAATCTTCCAGGAGGATTAGATTGCTTGATTAGATTCAACACACGCATTGCCACGTTTGGCTTGGTATGCTTTGGCTCATGCAAATATTGGTACTTAAGCTCGTTGATGAAGCCACGGAAGCGCTTGTTTCCAGGGTGATTATTGATAGCTCCGCCGCGGCCGCATATGACATCGTTGGAGGTGGCTTTTGAGATGTATTCTTGATCTCCTGCAGCGATTTGAGGCTTGCCTGTGCGACGATCATACGTTGTATAAGATTGTTTAGCAGGTGCCTTCGGGGTGAGAATTGTTGCGGCGTTTGCAGAATAGTCGTCGGGATGGGCGTATCCGTAGTTGCAATACACATAGTGTGGATGATGAAGATGCCCTTGATACATCGGCCAATGAGGAGGAGGGTAGAATGAAAGCGGATGAGGACTCGCTGAACTCGTGGCTTCGACTTCGGGTAGATTAGGCATATGCTTCATGTCGGCTTCGAGATCACTTGCATGGAACATTAAACAATCCTGAACCTCATTACCAATGCTTGGAGGTTCCACTGGAGAGTTCATCATATCAAGGAAGTGATTGCCAAGACTCCCGGGTAGGGCGATCTGTTCGTGTTGATCGTAAGGAAGAGGATCGATGTTGTCGAAAGAGTAGTCTTGGGCATCCATCTGCGTAATCTGTGATGTAGGTGAAGAGCTCTGCTCGATTTCGGTGGAACTCGATGCAATACATGGTGATTTGATCGCCAGCTTGTCGGTTTTCACTGTGCTAGCGCTAGCAGTGTCGTCCTCTCTCTTGATGGGAACGAGGAGGTTATTTTCGTCAGCATCTTTGTTGGCAGGTGTTACCAACGCGAAGGACTGAGCGTAGAGAGCTTTCAAGTCCTTGGTGTCGCCTGGAGATGTCGCCTACGAACGAAGTGAGATATGCAGCAGAAGTCAGACAAAGGCAATGCAAGAATAGTGAGAGGAGAGCGATGCAGGCTAGGACAATCCCATATGATTACAACGATGAGCTCACCTTTTGATTTGATTGAGTATTCATGATCGATGTTATGGAATCATAAAACTATGAGCAAAGGACTACGAAATGAACTGACTTTTGGTGGAGTGAAAAAGTCTGTTGAAAATGGATACTTTCTATAGTACTTCTCATGCGATTTTCCCGTAAATTAGTAGGTACTACCGTACAATACCTCTAAACCTAAATCTCTCACTCCTCGTCGCAATGAAGAAGGAGCGCCCTTGACATTGTTGTTCTGCCGTTGCTATCCCCTCCATTGCTATTCCCTCCGTGTGTCCATCCGTCAACAAGATATATCCATTTACCATGTCGACATCGGGGATGGCACCACGAGTAGGAACGGGGATGTCCATCCGCTCATCCGCGGGAATGCCGCCGGGGAGTTCGAGCGGACGGCCAGCGGCGTCGAATCTATCGTGCAATAAATGCAGCAAACCTCTTGCTACTACCTGCTTTCTTTGCTCATGCGATTGTATCTTTTGTGAGGGTGAGTCGTCCCCAATATTTTATTCATTTGTTTCCAACATGGAGAGCACTCGCTAAGCTAAAATTCTGCGTCATTCTTTTCTTCCGTCACACTCACTCGGTGTCTCTCTAGAATGCACTTACTCGCATTTTGAACGCAGCAGTCAATGCCCAACGTGCGGCCGGAGACTGGCTGAAAATGACTTCACAGAATTAGTCGTCGCGGATGCCAATACGGGGACAGATGTAGTCAAAGCGAACATGCAGTCCCTCTTGACAAAGAAGCACAGCGGGGGGATGCTTCAATATTCGGAAATCTGTCAAAGTCTCATCCGTCAAGTGGACAGCACCAAACAGGCCACTAAATTCTTGTTAAAGCAACTCCTTTTAGAATCTCATAAATCGGGTCGGAATAATTTAATGGCATCGAGGACGCACGAGGCATTGCAGGCTGAAAACACGCAGTTGAAACAGCTCAATTCGTCGCAAAGGCTTCAATACGAACAAACGATTACCACGCTGCAAAATAAACTCAACGCGAGAGAGGCCACGATTGCTGAGCAAAATAAAATGATTGATCAATTCCGTAAATATCATGGAGGAGGTGGAGGAGGAAGAGGTGGTCATGCTCCGCATATGGTGCCAAACTCTTCCTCGGCAAGCTTCTCCTCTTCGTCGAGTATGGGTGGAGGTGCTCCGCCGTTGCGAGGTTTGATGGCTCAACGTGAAGCAAACAAGATTGCCCAACAAAATACATTGAATGGGAGGAGTCAGCCATTTATGAATGCTATGCAGAATTCTAGTCGTTCTAAATCTCCAGGAGCAAATTTTCGCCCTTTCTCCAGTGGGAGTAGGGGAAGCACCGAAGGTGGATCTGTTTCGTCAAACGCTCCAAGAATTCGAGATCTGTCAGCAAGCAGTGGATATCATTTCACTGGTATGTCCAATCATAGTCAGCCATTAAACAAGCGTCGAAGGGGTGGTACACCTGGATCACTGGGCGCAGGTGGTACTCCTCATACGGCAATGTCGCCAACAACAGCATTCACTCTCAATCAAGGACCACACAGTCATAGGTCGCATCGTTTCTGATCAGGATTTGTTGACACAGGACTATTTGTGCTGATTTATTCACGGCAGAAAAAGCAAAGTAGTATGTCGGAATGACTTGCTTTTTCTCTTCATAAACTAATATTATTTGTCTTGATAATCTGCCATTAGATACTTGAGCTGCGCGTGACACACTCTTCATTGTCCAACGTAGAAATTGTTTGTCTTGATCATTTGGTTTCAGGGACGATATACACACCACATAACATAAAGCTTACTCCTCTGACATGGACTCATCATGCGCAACAGTTCTGCTTCTGTTGTTGCTGGTTATTCATGCTGAAGTCTTCTCCAGTTGTAGCTCCTAAATGAATGGTTTGTCCTTTTCCAGGTGTTCCTCCACTGCTGAAGCCTCCACCATTGTCGTTATTCCCTCCTGAATTCTTCTCCAAGTGAGGTTGCTTCTTTGTCTGTGTTTTATAGATTTCTTGCAGTATCCTCTGGAAGGCAGTGTCAACACCAGTCGCGTCTAACGCAGAAGTTTCAATGAATGCCAATCCATTCTTCCTTGCAAAACTCCTCCCATCTCTAACAAACACCGCACGTTCTTCGCTTAAATCCATCTTATTCCCTACAAGCATAATGAGACAATCTTTTTCTGCATTCTCTTCCACTTCCTTCAGCCACATTGGCACGTGATTGAATGAATCACGGTCCGTAATATCATAAACTAGCAAAGCACCGACCGCCCCACGATAATAACTCGACGCAATGGACCGGTAACGCTCTTGTCCAGCAGTATCCCAAATTTGAGCTTTAACTAATCTATTATCATCGATTTGGACGGTCTTCGTCGCGAATTCTACCCCTATTGTAGACTTGCTGTGAAAGAATACAATTACATCATTGTAAGTGTAAGAGGCTTTATTATAATACCTCACATGTTGCAGTTCAGCTGAACACTCACCTATCTTTGTTGAAATCATTCTTTGTAAAACGAAATACTAAATTTGATTTGCCTACGCAAGAAGGATTGAAGATTGTGTTAGACTATAAATGATGAAACGAGGCCCAAACACAAAGATACGAAACACAGCAAGCGACACATAAACATTGAATTGTTTGATAAAAAAATATGAAACTATCACGCTGAATCACTCACCTACACCAGAGTCTCCAAGTAAGACTATCTTAAAGATGAAGTCATAGGATTCGTTGTCCATGGTTGCGATAATAAATCAATAGGGAGACAAGCAACTCGGAGGTGGAAGGCGGACGGGGTTTATGATAAAATAATAAGGATTGTACATACAATGCAGTGCTTGAACCTTCGTCCAAAAAAATTGAGAGTTGGAGGTAGGTTGGAGGCGATGTGGCATCGAATGAACTTCGCCTCTTCTCTTGTCAATATTTTTTTAACGTTACGGTATCCATCAAACGGGAGTAATGGTAGGTATGAAGCATTGGGCGGGCATTGGGCAGGTTTGGATGATAATCATATCATTGTATAGCTTTGCAATGATCAAGCTACCATAATAAATTATATGAGAGAAGCTTGGGGCGGGTTGCTAGGTGAGTCTCTAAAGTATCACTGTCGTCATACGAATACTAGTCCGTGTTGAGGCGTGGTATTCTCCTCTCTCTCAGTGTCGGTGTTGTTGTTTTCTAGCAGCTGAATATCACCCAATACGTCGGGACTTTCTTCTACTTTATTATTCACCGGACTTGGAGCCGTTTCATATATCAAAACACCGATGATTGTAATAATTAACGCAACATAGAACGTTCCAGGAGGATAGATGTGTTCTGCGTAGACGCTATACAAAACAGCCCATGCGTCTCCAGTAAGCAAGCTCAGGTTTAAGAAAGCAGCGTCAGATATTCGTAAGAAAGCTGAAATGCCCAAGTAGTTGAGCATACCACCGATAGAAAAGGCCAACAATAGAAGCAAGCTCACGAATTCGGGACAAGTATCATCGCTTTCTGATGATTGTTGAAAGAAGTCTAAAATTTCTTCTCGCTCCAATACCAACATTTGGACGAATGAAATGAAAGTCGCAAAGAATGGCATGCAAACCAAGTACTCTAGTTGTGATCCCCAGTCTCGCACTGCTACCTCTTGCAATGTATTATCAATGCCAAATAGAATACCACCAATGATCGCCAATGTGTCTCCTAGCATTTTATGCGGATAATCTGCTTCGATGAGTTCTTCTTGCTCGCTCTCAACAGCATCATCTGATATTTCCAGTGCTTTGTCTTCTCGATAGTCTTGCAGAGCATTGATTGCAATGCCAATGCTGCAAACTGCCACACCTAGTAGGTGCACTTGGTTATACCGTCTACCGAATGCAAATCTAGAGACGATAATTGCGGAAGGTATAGCTAATGCGTCAAAGAGACTGACAGATGTTAAAGTTGTGTATTTGAAAGCGAGGATTGTGGTGTAATTAGCGTACACATCTGTGACTGCTACAGCTGCATAGCGGAGTGGATTGCACTGGAGTGGTACTATTCCAAACAGTGAATGTGACTTTTTCGGAGATGTTTGTCGTGTGGAACATTGTCGACAAGTACAATTGGATGCATTGTTGTCATTGAGTGCCATCAAATATCCAGCATCATCTTCTGCATTAAATTCATCATCAGATCTCTCAAGCGTATTATTCATTTGATCCATTTGTATTGACCATTGCGAAAGCAGATGGTTTCGTTTTTCAGGTTTGGCACGTATTCTACTTCTAGCTCTACATTTAGACTTTTGTGATTGTGTTTGATGTTGTTTCCTTTGCGAAGCATTGCACGATTGACATTCTATTATTTGTTGTCCTTGCTCTTCTAGAGATGTCGACGATGGTTGTCTTGTGCATGATGCATTGCGTCGAGATTGATATATCAACCGTGACAGTGTAACTATGGTCAGCGGAAAGTAGAATGTAAACATTGAAAATGTAGGAGCAGATAACCCACAACTGAGATAGAGAGACGATTGGATAGCACCTGTACCAGCTAAAAATAGTGATAGAAACTGGCCGAAAACCAAGGCTTTCCAATGACCAAAGACGTAGTTGCAAGCCGTCTCTCGCATCGTTGGCCTTAATTCATCGCTTTGTATAAATTCATTTGATGAGGATGCTGCAGATGAAGATGTTGTGGATAGGGTGCTGTCTCTTGAAGACGGCGCCAACTCTCCGCTCCCACCATCACGGTCATTATTTGCAGACATCGATCACTGTCACTTGCCACTCTAGAGCAATTGGTGGAAAGCTGATGGAATTTACAAGAGTTGCATGTTGCATGCAGCCATTACAATACTGCTTACTGCACAGTAGATGCATCTGTACTTCTACTTTTACGCAAAATGCAAAGCACTGAGTCGGAAAAGCGAGTATGTAAGTACCTATGTAGATAGGATAAAAGAGAACTACAACACCAATTTCTGTCATTTTTTGAATTTTGTATGTATTTTGTGTTTGTGCCGTGACCATGATGGAAGAATCTGATAGTACTACAGCCTCCTCCTCCCAGCCCACAAACGGTTGCGATGGTGGCCCATCTTCTTCTGCTGATGCGGATGAGAATAGCCGTCTTTCCGACGAAGGCGATGGTGACGGTCCATTTCCATCGAGGGGAGGCAACAGGAACCAGCAACATGAGAAGCTTCAAGAGCACATCATACAACAATTTTGGCGAACTTACGATGAAATTATAATACTATCCATTTGCAGCATATTCGGCATTGCATTTCGATTACTCGGTGCATCTTGGTTTCGATTAGAATTGAATTTTGTGTTTTCGCAAGATAGTGCTCTGGGTACAAATTTACCTCTCAATATTTTGAGTTGCTTCCTCATGGGACTCTTGTGCACTGGGCGTGAATCTCTGCCAATTGTCCATGCCAAAGTGCTTGGTGGGGGTATTGCTGGTCGAGGTATTGTGGATGTTGGGAGAGGGGTTATCAACAGATCAAGAGGCGGAATAGCTAATCTTCGTAGACGTAGGCGAAGAAACAACCAAACAGAATCAGAATCACCACAAAATGGTATAGTCATGACCACTGTCGATTCCGATCGTATTAACCAAATGCAGTCATCAGACCATTTGAATGATTCAATTAGTAAGTCCACTGAGGTGCAGAGGCATGATGATTCATATTCGATTGCAGGTTTGCTGGGATTAGACGAAGAGTTCCGGATAGGTATGATTCATTGTTCTGAGGATGAAATTAGAAGTGTCCAACTGAATGCATTGACAAGAAGGATTATGATCAGCCCATCCTTAGTTCTGTTTCCTGCGAAGAAAGACCATAGCGTTTTCACTGAACACCAAGAAAGTGCTAATATCGATGATAGTTTTGACGATCAATTTGAAATAGGTGATCCAAGTGATGACATCAGCGATAAAGGTCACGATAATGCCAACAACACAGCTGGCCAAGCACCGCCTAGTGGCGAATCATCCAGAGAATCCGAGGATAGGATTGCCGGTAACCCACGTGAACAATCTCAAGAAAATGTAGCCTCAAGCGATTCAATTTTGGAAGGAGTCAATGAAAGGTTGCAATCACTGTCAAACAACGTAACAGCTATTCGGCATGCTGATTTTGCCTCCGGATGGAAAGTCGGGACTTCCCCTGAAGATATGAAGCACATTATCCTCATAGGCCTTCGCATTGGTTTCTGCGGCGCTGTTAGTACCTTTTCGAGTTGGAACTCAGCAATGGTGAACTTGGTGAAGAATGGCAAGTGGGGAGAGGCAATGGGAGGTTATGCTATTGGGTTGCAACTTGGCATAGTGGCGTATTTATTTGGCCAGCATGTGGCTGTCTACATTTTTGTCTGGAGGTGCCGGCGGGAGGTGAAGCGAGCTGAACGACGAGGGTATGCTTTCAGATTACGCGCAGGCTCTGATGATTCGACTGATGAAGAGGAAGTGGAAGCAAATGATTCCACTGCCGTGAGTGGCAGAACCAGGCGCATAGGGCAGCGTTACATTCCATCCGTGAGATCTTTGGCAACAACGTTTTTCTTCACGATATTCATTGGTTTGCTCTTGGCAGTTTTCTTACTCCCTAATCGCCAGGAGTTTGCAATCTCTCTATTGTTCACTCCTTTTGGTACATTCACAAGATGGAAACTGGCAAATAAGTACAACAAGAGGCTGCCTGGCTTTCCTCTTGGAACTTTTACAGTCAATTTACTCAGCTGCGCTCTCAGTGGGTCTCTTGGCTCTTTCCTCGCTAGTGCTGGTCCGGAGGAGAGTATTGTCCTTTCCTCGATGATAGCTGGCTTTGCAGGCTCGCTTTCAACGTTTGCAATGTTCATAATAGGTAAGAATCGAAGACTCTTTTGTGTTTGACACTTCATTGAGTAGATATCATTTCAAGTTCTCACTATTTGCATTTTTCCACCTCTAAAATCAACTATCGGGTAGAGATTATCTCATTAATCGATCCAATTATATTCAAGTTCGATGGCTTCATTTACGCTATGGTAACAATTCTATGGGGTTTGATCATTGGTTTAACGTCATCTCAGGCGAAGAACTGGGCTGACGACATTTAATAAAAGGCAGTAAGCTAGTCCATATATTCAGTTACTAACTTTACTACATCCCTAATCTAAAGAAATTCATTGAAACAACTAAGTTCTAAACACTACTTGCAGCAGGAGCCAGTTCCGTACCCTCACGAAAGCTGCCTTCTTCCAATCTCCCAAATAAAATTTCAAGCTCTCTAAGCAACTCCTCGGTAGAAGCCTGATGTATTGTCACATTGTCGATTGGTGAAGTGCGTCTTGCTGTTTGATCGACTCTCTGTCCTGATGTCGAATCATTATTTTTGGGAATCTTCAAGCAAAATGTTATTGCTGCAACGAAGCAGTATAAGCTAGCCGCAAGAAGCATTGCCAATAAAGTGAAAGGAAGCATTATAAGTGAAGAAAGAAAGCTGCCCCAAAACGAGACACAATTTATCACCCTGTCTCTCATGTTGCTGCCACAGCCTGGTATCATGCAAGGACAAACAATCATGGAAACAACCGCAAGAGCTATGGATGGCACACCGAGAATAAGAAGCTGTAAAAAAGAGAGCACTCTCGCGAATACTACGGTACATGTGTTCGGTTGATCTCTTTCATCCAACTGCATATTGGGGCAACCGCTGATGTTCCACCATCTGAAGTGATCAGGGAAAGGTCCATCGTCAATTATTTCGCTGCACAACCAGCAAAAATTTGTATTACAACTAGAACATTTCATTTGATTGCATCCCCCCTCCTTGGAGACAGATATGCCGCAGTTTGGGCAAGGTTTGGCTCGAAGAACACGAGTTGCAAACTCAATATTTGTCCTATCCGCCTGCAAAGTTTCATTGTGGTACGCAAAGCACGAATTGCCCTGATGAGCATTCGAATGAAAATAGCAAAATTCTGTAGTGCATGAGCGGCAGGTGATGACGGGAGACTTTGATTTGACCAGGCAGTTCTCAGCAATCTGTGCATCAACAACTTCCTCTGAATCAAGATCTCCTTCTGTTTCCAAAACTGTAGGTTGTTCCTCGTCATCTTCGTCAGCTGGGCTTTCTTCTTCATTGTTGCTTGCGTCATCAGTTGTTGTTGTTGCTGTTGCTGTTGCTGTGTTGTTGGAGTCTTGTGTCTGTCGATTGCTACGAAAGAATAGACTCGATACATTGTTCGATCTTGTTTGTGTAGGGGCGGAGACTCTCGTTGCATTCTCAGTGCGAATAGATTCAAACTTCGCCTGATGACGTTTCATTGCATCAACGTCAAATAATGCTGCCTCGTCACAAGTTGGGCACCTCCGAACGGCATCTTTACCGTGCAAGCGATCAAATTCGAGCTTTTTGAATTTTTCCCACAACTCATCACTTGCTGTCTTGTTTGGGTCTTGCGCAGTAGTGCTCTGGTTTTTACCAGACCAAGCACTGACATAAGAATGTCTACGGAGGTAATCCATGTGAATCAACCTTTTGATGTCACATCTTGCTATTGCAACGTTGCATAAGTCTTCTTTTTCCTCATCAGTAGCTGTCGGATGTAAATGGCAGCAAGAGATTTGTAAATCACCTCCAACCAATTTCGATCTAACATATTCATGCAGACACGGCAAACAGTACTTATGTTGGCATGCTAGTGTGAAGATAGGAATATCTACATCATTTATCTCCTCTGAGTCTAACCCTTCGCTCCTTATTACATCAAGTTCACATAAGCAAATCGGGCATGTATAGACAGAAAGCTCATCTTTATCCTCATCACTCGGTTCGCTCCTTTCATTATCGACGAGCGGGGTAGGAATGGTTTCTTTCTGATCGCCGTCATCACAATTTTGGTCCCTCTGATCCACGGCGACATGGCCGTCACCGTCACCGTCACCGCCACTGCTGCGAGCTGGATGATTAGAATCCGAGTCTTCCATGATGGGAATGGGAACCATTGCTTCCATCATTTTTATTTTTAACCAGCTTTTTCACGATGTGTGTTGATACAATACCTCTGGAGAGAGAGGCCTGTTGATGTTGTTGATGATGTAGTGCACGATTCAGAGTTCGCAGTTTGACAGTGCGTGCGTGGCGTGGCAGGCCGATTTGGAGAAGGAGAAGGGCGATATTCGAGTACATACTTAGTTGTACATACCGATAGGTACTTACCATACGTGCGAGAAGGGAGTTGCTTTCTCACCCGCCCATTCTCGCTTCTTATTCCTGCTGCCTTTGCGAATCATTAAAATATTAAAAGCAATGAATCTACATACTTATGTACTTAAAATTTTCTGTTAACTTTCTTTTACATATATGTATTCTGGGTTCGCACAATTTACAAGGGGCTCCACAAGGGGCTCGCACAGGGGTTCGCACAGGGGTTCGCACAGGGTTGCCGCTTCAACACAACACACAAAATGGAGTAGGGACTTAGATAGATTTTATTTACTCCTCTCTAGAGGAGGTTACTTTTTAAGAAAACGACTTTTTAAGAAAAAACATAGCAATTGACCTTTCCACGGCAGCCCCCTTTCTCAAACTTTCATCTCTCATCCACTTTTTTCCCGTTTCTGCGCCCCCAACTC
>JALLBC010000340.1:0-18120 GCA_036939775.1 Skeletonema grethae | reverse complement strand
TGAAATTGAGTTGCTTCAAGCAAGTCTTGCTTTTGTGTTTGTGGATGGAATTTAACTGTCACAATAAATAATAACGGAAGCTTTATTGACACAAATGAGACTATCTCTAGTGTAGTGGAGTGTATCTAGTGGGTTGGGCGCTTGCTTCGCTTGGGCTTGGGTTCATTTTACTCTGTGATACCAAGCACTGCCCAATTTCAATTGAAATTGAACGACAACAATGTTCGATGTTCATGTGTCAAGCAACAATACTCGATACCGAATACTACTTTCACTTAATAATTTAAATTTTAAACTGTGTAAGAATTTATGTTTATGTGAACAGTGAACCCAACCCAAAAATTGGACCTCATCAGAACACATACGATTTTGTAGCAGCATTCGACAGCATCGTTAATAAGTAGTAATCAGTGTGATAACAGCGAGATTTATTTTCATAGATGCCATCGTAAGCTGGCGTAAGTCAAGTAGCACCTCTTTGACGGCGCTCTAGACACGACAGATGGCTGGTCAGATGTGGCGCTGGTGGATATCGAATATGGTAGCACAAACTCTACTTCTGATAAGTGATTTAGGTTCCAGGTATGTTCCAGGTTCCAGTACAGCCTAACTTCCCAGAAGCACATAATAATGCTGCATAAGTGTCTTCCCTTCTATTCATACAATCTCTAGCTTTAGCTTGAGGTACTGCTGATCATTCCGCCTGGCCTCACTCATCTTTTTCTCAAAACAAAACACCCGGCCTTCAGATCTTCACTGCCGTCTCTAAGCCATTCCCAGTTCTCCTCATTGAACCCGTCACGACGAACTTCCGCTGGCACTACACCAGAAAAGCTCATGCAAACGCCTCCACTTTTTAGGCACCTGGAAAATTCATTGACACTCTGTTCAAAGTTGCCGTCTCCCGAGAGGTAAATTGCATCTAGTGCTCCCTTTTCAATAATAACATCAAATGATTGTTCCCATTCCATAGGTAATGATCTTGCATCTTCTACACTCAATTCAACACTGTCCAAATAATTGCTACCAATTGGAAGGTATTCTAGTAACGATTTTTGACGTTCAATCGCCCCTTCACTGTAGTCAAATGCTGTTAAACGATGATATCCCGCATTATACAAGTCTAGTAACAAAGGATCGTTTCCACAGCCAGGTATCAGAATGGATATTGTCGATTTGTCTTGCTTATTATCATCATCGTCTTCATTCACAGTATAGTCTAACAGATATGGCTTTACAACTTCAAATCCATAATACCAACTATATTCATCAGCATCAAAGTCTCCCATGCCTTCATACATGGCATCCCAATAAGACTTGGTGCCAAATTGAGAACGTGCATTTGCATCGTCGTCGTCATCTCCTTGGTATTTTGAATAATCCTTGTCAAATTCAAAAGATGAGGTGGTGAATTGGTAGAGACGATTTTGTAAAGGGCGTCGCCTTCTTGGCGGCGGGCTGGTCGTCAAATAATGATCATAATTTTGTAGAAGATGGTGAGGAAATGGTGGTGCTGCCGTGAAGGCACATGATGGTGTAGAGAAGGTCATAGAGGCGAGAGATTATGTTGTATTGTATCTCTTTCATCATGGTCAGTGTCTGTACGTAAGAGGAAGGAAGTACCAATACGATACATAATGGTAATAATTTTTGTACGGTACCATCGCCGCAACAAAAATCACAATCACATATATATCAACCATGTCGTTTGGAGCACCAGTAGCCCCTGCCCCCCAGCTAGTCGGCTCATGCACTTCCGGGACGACAGATCGCCTCGCCCCGGCAGATCATTGTGTCCAATCCGCCGGAAATGATGGCATCTCATCGCTGCGCTGGAGCTCTACTGCCAATCATTTATTGTCGACAAATTGGGATGGCGGCGTGAGATGTTGGGAGGTGCAGGAACAAGGGGGGCAGATTCGTGCTTTGCCCAAGGCACAAGGTGAGACTTTATAGCATCATTAGATGTGAAATATTATCGTGCAAAATGCTTGAGAATCTTCACGTTTATCTAGTATCTCGATTCTGCGCTAGTCTTACAACAAAATGTATTTTTATGAAATATCAAATCTCTCCCATCACATAAACAAACCCAAAAAACCTCAGTCAATCACGAAGGCAACGCACCCGTTCTCGACTGCTGCATGTCACCCGACGGTAATACCGTATTCTCCGTTGGCGCTGACAAGGCCGTGCGAATGTGGCAACTCGGCCAAACACCACCCAACAATGTACCCCAACAAATCGGATCTCATGACCAACACATCAAATCGGTGAGATTCCTCAAAGGCACCAACATGATTGTCAGTGGAGGGTACGACAAGCTTCTCAAATTTTGGGATGCACGACAGCCTAATCCAGTGGCACAAATTCAGTTACCAGAGCGTGTGTATGATATGGATACGAGTGATAGTTTAATGGTCGTGGCGTGTGCTGGGAGGCATATCCTCACGTACAATGTGCAAGGTCAACCGCAGGAACACGAACGGAAAGAAAGTCCATTGAAATATCAAAGTAGATGTGTTGCCGCATTCCCGGATAATACTGGGTATGCCGTGGGAAGTATCGAAGGTAGGGTGGGGATTCAATACGCGACAAAAGTTCCTGGGAAGGAATCATTTGCATTCAAGTGCCATAGAGATGGGAACAATGTCTATGCTGTCAATCATATTGCGTTTCACAAGGGGTATGGGACATTTTGTACAGTAGGTGCGGATGGGATTGTCAACTTTTGGGATAAGGACAACAAACAACGTTTGAAGGGATTTCCTGCCATTCACCGAACGATTACGTGTGCTCAATTCAATGCACAGGGGAACATGTTTGCTTATGCTAGCAGTTATGATTGGAGCAAGGGTAGCTCGCAGCATGCACCCAATACGCCAAATGAGATTTTCGTGCATCATGTGCAGGATGAAGAAATCAAACCCAAGGGAAAGAAGTCAGGATATCGATAAATTGGTTTTTATTTTACTTGGGGTCGATATATCGTACTGGATTCATGAATCGAAGATCGCACTATCATTGCTCCACAGCGAAAAAGAGCATATATAAATAATAGAAATGAAAATTTGGGACGTATCGCCTTCATCGCAAGCCACCGCTGGAAGAGGAGATAGGTTTGACGCAGTGTTTGTTATTTATCAGCAACAACCACATCAAGCCCCAACTCGTTCTCAAGCGCCTTCTCCCTCTTGATGTTGCTCTTGCGATAAACCTCATTCTTATCGATCTTCATGATTGCATCAAGCAAGGGATCAGTCTCACTTAGTGCATTCAATACTACTCGACTTAATATTGGCTTGGGATTTGAAGGGGCTACACCCGATGGAACAACAATTCGTCGCGGCCATAAGAATTCTGCCACCACAGCTTTTTGGATCTCTTTGAGGAGTTCTTCACGAAGCCAAGGTGATTTTGTGATATCAATCTTACTGAGTGAAACATCGAGACCAATACTTGGTGCTTTTGGAAATGATACAAGAATGGCACCGAAACCTGGCGGTTCATGAGTCAGTGGCGTGAGCACCACTCGCACTACTCCACCAAACCGTAAGTTTTTGATTGTTACGGGAATTGATACACCAATTTTTGAGGTGACTTTGACCTTTGCCTTCATCTCACTTGACCAATCTACATCAACATCAAGAGCAATAGCATCATAAAGGTTGTATGTTCGTGCAGATACCAGTGTTGGCCCCTTTGCACCAAAATCAAACTCTTCCAAGGTGATCTTTCGAACGTTTGGATTTCTTAGGTCAGCAAGAGCTTTGGTAAAGTTCTCTTTGGCCATTGATGACAACAACTTTGGCGTCAACGAGTCAAGAAAGTATTGCAAAGAAATCAGCCCAGGTGTTCCGATAACCGCATTGTAAATAGATGCTTCAAGTTTAATGGCCTGCACTCCTTCCGCTGCTGCCTGTTTGGTGAGAGTTAGCTGTTCCTTAAGGACCTGCCACGCTTCACGCCACTTCCACTGTTTTCGTTTCTCGCCGTCCTCTGTGGAGAGCAAAGTATCGCGAGCAACTTGTAGACCATACGTAAACACACTCCAGACACTTCCTGATACTGCCTTGAATATGTCCCATCCACGAAGTATATTTTCCTTCCCAATGGCGAAGAAAGTGGTGACAACAGATAACACAGTAGAGAAGAAGAGACCGCCTAGGATGAAGGCGACAAACAGTTGGAATACATGTGTAATGCCGGAGTGCCTTGAGGATGCCGATACTGCGTTAATCGATGCAGATACTGGCAGACTTGAAGCAGCAGGGAACATATGCAATACTACCGAGTTTGGGTGATGGAAGCGATGATTTAATGGAGGTATTAGATCTAGCCCATATGACGGCATATCATAATTTTGTGTTCGTCTCTGATTCACTCTTGCAGGTCCAAAAAGTTGAGATTTTGTGCCTAGCAGAGATGAAGGAAGATTATTTAAGAATGCCATGATTGATTTTGATGCGCCTGCAATGTTATAATATCTACTTAGCCATCAATGACATTCATCTGGTTCTGGTGGGCCATTATTGAGTATTGTAAGATCCCGCTTGGCTTGGCCCAACAATCAACAATGCATGAGGAATGAATGAGAATGAGAAGATGTAAGATGACAACTGTGACTGTGACTGTGACTACTTATGACACAACATCTCCGATCTGAGTGACGAGATTCAAACTGATTCAGAACCCCGTCCGATCGGGTTCTCATTTTTTCACGGATGATGGCTCGGAAACGAAACAACTTCCCACAGGTTCCCAGCAGGACAGCGCACTTCTTCACATGTGGTACTGATCTTTCCGAAGACGTTTCTGATGACACCATCTTCCACTGAACGGTTAACGGGACTACGTGGCTTATTATCCAAGACAAGGAACGTAGGAATTAATAATGACGTCATTTTGCATCGAATCTCTGTGTCGCAAGTGTCCACCGATGAGAACCCCTCCTTCTTCCCTTTTGCTTCCCTTTTTTTTGCATGTTTGCTTCCAAGTTTTTTGAGAGAAGCAAGCACCGACACGGCGCATGCCTTGAATCTCACCTTTGCTCACCTTAGCCTTCAAACTTCCAACCTCATGCCGCCGTGCGTGCTTCTCTTTTATTTAGACACTCACACTCGAACTTCTTCTATCTCATCATCCAACCATTTGGCGTGTCTTTACCTTACAATACAATACTTTCAACCGTTGCAATACTCACATTTATCATCACAATGACGAGCCAGCTACCAAGCCAAAACGCCCTACCGCTCTCGAAAGGAGGCAAGCGAGGACCTCGCGGTGGCGTCTACGATCCTTTCCCCATCAAGCTACATCGAATGCTGGATGAGGTTAGAGCCGCTGGTTTGGAGTCAGTTGTGTCATGGCTTGAGCACGGCCGAGCCTTTCGAATTCACCAACCCAAAGTTTTCGCTGCAACGGTCATGTGTCGCTTCTTCAATCAGTCCAAGTATACGAGCTTCCAGAGGCAGCTGAACCTCTACGGTGAGTGATTTATGATTAGCTTTCTTAACTTGCGTTCTCAGAACCCTTCTCTCATCCAACTACAATATGCGTTGACCTTTTTGATTAGGATTCTCTCGATGTGTAAGAGGACCTGATGGTGGTGCCTATCATCACCCATCATTCCTTCGAGGCAAAGCTGCACTTGCACTGAACATCATCCGGACAAAGATCAAAGGAAATGGCCACAAGACTATGACACCTCTCGAAGATCAGCCTGATTTTCATAAAATGACTCCCCTCAAGAATGATGCTCCACCTGCGAGCTTGCCAAAAACACATCCGCTGATAACAGCCCCGACAGCCCCAGTATCGCCAACTTCATCAACGCGTTCTTCGTTTTCTTCGACATCTTTTGATGGGTCTGCTCTCAATAATGAGAATGAGAACTCACATTTGGATGAAATCAACAGATCAATCTTCATGCATGAGCTGGCCATGGGCTGCACCATCCTCTGTAAGCTACGCCAAGACGATAGAACAGTTTGATCGACGAAGAAGACACGTCCATCTACTCACACGCAAACAACCGATTTTCCACTCGCCTCATTCTCCTACTCATGGCGTTTTCCCTTAATTAACACAAGCCATGAATTCGATACTACTTTGGATAGCGGCAGACACGAGACATGCACATAACAACCGAGCAGCGCCTCTACCACCGAAGCTTAAAATCATACAGTAGGAATTTTGACACCACAAAATAAAACCACCTTAAGGAAGACAACGAAAAGTCTTCCACATAATGTAACCTATGTACAACATTACTACTACAATCTAGATATTCTTTGCCTTCACATTATTGTTCCATTTTGATCACGGATTCGCAGATTTCCGACCATCGTTCAGAATTACTGATACAATGAGCATGACCTGCTTCATCCCATGAAATCGTTTGAATGTTGCTACGCGACTTGCCTAATCGAGATAATTCCCTCTCAATCTTCTTCGCATTTGTAATCTCGTCATTCTTCGCTAAGCACACTAGCACCTTCACATCAAGTGGAATATCTTCAAGCCACAACTCCGAATTGTACCAAGCAAAGTTCCTTCTCAGGTAAAACTCGACAAAGAGCTCTGAGCTTGCGACTAGGTGTATTTTGGTCTCGTTGACAAATCGAATAACTTTGCCTCTCAAGCTATCAGGCTTTTCATGATATGAATGCTCATAGTCCGGACTTCGAGTATAGAGAAAGTTGACCACGACATCTGGTTCATGCAGAATGATAGACACTGGGTCGAGCAAAATCATTGAATGAACTCGTTTTTTCAATTGTGGCGAGTTTATCATCCAGGTAAGCTGACAGCTGCCAAATGAGTGACCACATAGCATCAAATTGTTTGCTCCATAAGAGTCAAGATGTTGATGCATTGCTTCCACAACTCCGTGCACAGTATCCTCCTCCGACAATGCGTCAAAGCAAAGAGAGTAGGTGATCGGCTTGTTTTCAAAGAAGAAGATGTCTCGATGACAAGATCTGTCCCCACGCAAAAGCCCTAGTAGCACCATGGGAAGATAAGGGGCATGGCCGCCTGGTGCGATGCCGTGAAAGAATAAGAACGGGCATTCCTGCTGTTTTTGCCTTGACGCTGGACGATGCCAGTATCTCAACCCTTTTTCACAAGTGTATTGTCGAAACCCCATGATGTATAAGACACAATTTGCAGTAAATTGCAAAAGAGCCACGGCTGCATAAACTCCAAATGGTCGGTACAAAGATTGAACATTTTCAAATGTGAACCATCGTGGAGTGAAATGACTATTTCTACCGGGTTCAAATTGCAAGCCTGCCTTTGATTCTAAAATGGTGTAGAACTGATCAAGGGCTTCTTTCATGTTTGTATCTGATTCAACAGTGGCACAGTCCACCCCAAAGAAAGCCCACGAAAGGAACTCGTCCATATTATCTCGACGTAATCTACCAATGTTATTCTTCGCATTTTTGTTGTTGACTAAGTCTGGTAAGGAATCATTCGACGAAGAAGTAAAACCGTCATCATCAGTGACACGACTTGTCCGATCAAATGAATAAGACGATAAAGATAAGGGCGGGCACAACCCTACATCAAGTGTTGTCATGTCAAGCTGCTCCGAGAAGCGTTTATATTTAGTGTCATTCGAAGTCGCTTCCTTCTTGCGGAACCAAGATTCGATGAAGTTGTAAATAAGTTCCGATGCAGACACCTGTTGTGTCGTCTTGTTCAAATGATACTGTGCTTCTAGTCGATCTATAATTCGACTTAGTAACTTGGCACGCTCAGCAACGGTTCGATAATCTCTATAGGGAGCTGGAGGAGTATGGCATATTTGGTTGGCAAATGGGATAAGATTTCGATGATAGTGGAAGAAGAATCCAATTTCAAACATGATGTAGCCAATGAATATTGAAAGGATAGCGACGCCTACGGAAGGTTGGCTGCTGCTGGTCCACCACCAGCTGCAGCTAGTGCTGTATGATATCATGCTTGAGATCTTTAGTGGAGATAGGATGGAGCGGAGGGAGACCTCATTCATCCTCATTCATTATCGCATCACACTGACGCTTGGCTTCGTATTCAGACAACTGTCACGACGGTTTCAACATGATACCATTATTAGAGGTGATTCACAATCGATTTATTAGCATTTTGAATACCATTATTTGAAGTGGTGGTCTGTCATTAAAACCGCCAATGCAACGTCGTGGTCAGAGGAAATCGTCATCTATCGTCATTTTTTGAAAATCTCTGTGTGATATCTGATAGATTCGACGATACTGCTTGAAGTACTAACAACCCTGTGATCAGAGTTCGTGAGTGGTAGACAGCGGCAATGATTCCATCACCAGTAATAGTAAAATACGATTCCGCATTATTTGAAGCGATCCATCGAGATGTTCCCACATTTCTTCCTCCAGAGGACCACAAGGAAGCCATCACTTGGATCCTATCCATTGCCGGAGCAATCACCATTTTCCATCTTGTGGTATTGCAAATGGTGAAAGTTTGGCAGGGGGGGAGCAAGGAGACGACACATGCGGCATGGAAGGCATCTTATCAAATTACCAATCTATTTATCAACCTTACCCTTGGGGTTGTCGGTATTTATTATCAAATTTTCAAAATCAAACCAGATGAAGCGATATTAGATCGAATTGTTGGCAATGAGCATATGATGCTCTTCTCGGCAGGCCAGGTCGGATATCAACTATGGGCACTACCAATTGGAATCTTCTTTGTCGGTGAAGCAAAATCAATGATCATTCATCACGTGTCTGTCATTTGTGTTGCGTCGGTATCTGTATTTTTTAGTTGCGGCTTTCGGTATTTCACACCCTATTTTTTTGGTGCGATTGAAATCAGCAGCGTGCCTCTCTCGGTAATGAATTCTTTCAAGAACAATCCCGATTGGATCAAGAAATACCCAGGTGTTTACAGCAGTGTTAGAGTGGTGTTTGGCATTGCCTTTCTGCTTGGTAGAGTGGTGCTTTGGACGCCAATATTTTGGAATTTCTTCTCTCTAGCGTCAATGCTTCTGTATTCAAGTGACGTTCTCAGTACACAAATCATGTTGTCGATCTTTCTCCTTGCATCAGTGGTTCTATCTATTCTACAATACTTCTGGGCGAGTAAAATCATTGGTGCTATTGNTCTTTCTCCTTGCATCAGTGGTTCTATCTATTCTACAATACTTCTGGGCGAGTAAAATCATTGGTGCTATTGGCAAAGGAGGACGAAAGAAGAAGGCGACGAAGAAGGCAGATTGATCGTACTTCTGATGATACTTAACGTACTGTAAATTTCTGTTATTGTTATGATAACACTATTACATACTTAGAGAAAATTTTGCCATGAACATACGACTTGATGGCATATTCTTCACGGCGGCATCCGCAAGGCACCATCCAAACGAATTACTTCACCGTTCAAATATGGATTTGTCACGATGCTACCGACGAGTTGAGCATAGTAAAGAGGATCACCCAATCGATTCGGACAAGGAACGTTTTTCACGAGCTCCTTATGAACTTTCTCGGGTAATCCGGCGAGAAGTGGCGTCATGAAGAGTCCAGGAGCTATTGTCATTACTCTAATACCAACTGGAGCTAGATCTCTTGCCATGGGTAAAGTCATGCCTACCACCCCACCTTTACTAGAGGCATAGGCAACCTGTCCAATTTGTCCATCGTATGCTGCAACACTTGCGGTATTAATTATACAACCTCTGAGCCCATTATCGTCTGCAGCTCGCTGAGCCATCCTATCCGCAGCCAATCGAGCAAGATTGAACGTTCCGACGGTGTTTACTTGAATTGTTTTTGAGAATTCTTCTAATGAATGCAAGCGAGTTGTCACTGATCCATCCTCTGCTAATTTTTGCGAAAGCGTCTTTCTTGCTGGAGCAATCCCTGCACAGTTCACTGCCACATTCACTTGCTCGCCAAACTCTTCCTCTGCCATATCCAAGGCGTTGGTAATGTCAGCTTCACTTTGGACATCTGCCTGAGAAAACTTCAGGCTACCATTTCCATTTTTGTCGTCAGATCCCATTACAGATGATTCCATTCTCAAAAACTGCTCTTGCGCTTGTGGCAGATCTGCGACCATGACTCGAGCCCCATTTTTAGTGAGATAAGACGCTGTGGCAGCACCGAGTCCAGAAGCTCCTCCTGATATGATTGCTACGACGTTTCGGTACATCTTTCACTCCGAATGAGCATTGGAGTAGGAGTTGATTGCTTGAGAATTGAGAACCTTTTGCTATTGATGAAGATGTCACGCGCCGCCGGCCAAAATGGAAAATGATGCTTTCGCGGATTTTTTGCAGATGGCGCCAAAATCTTACTCGATTCATCTCCATGCACTACGATCTGTACCATGGTAGTCCGGCGAGGTAAGCCTCTCAAGGGCTTTGGCGACTGCAGCAGCTCATCCGATAGCGATGATGGTGGCTTTGCTGCCATATCAAACAAGAAGGGTGGACAGAAGCGACCACGCACAACCAGCAGCAGTGTTGTCATAAATAATCCATCGGCCAACAATGAAAAAAATAATGACGATGCCACAAACAAACCTACGACATCTGCCCTCCCAAGCACAGAAACATCATCGAACAAACGCCACCATCATGCAAATGCTTCTCGTCAAGCAAAAATGGATGCACTCCTCCAAGAGTTACAATCCACAAAGCCAACTGATCCAGCAACTTCTTCTCAAGCGGAAGACTATGGAAGTATCTATGCACACGAGGCATCATACTACGGTGATGGATATGATCGGCCGCCACCGCAAAAGATGGGCAGTTTCGTAGAACCAGGGCAAGAACATCTTACTTCAAATATATTTGTGGGGAATCTGCATCCATCAACCACCGAGGAGGAGCTCACGGATGCGTTTCGACAATTTGGTGAGGACTAGGTTTCGTGTATGCTATGTATGTAGTGGAGAATGTTATCACGTGCCACAAAGATCATGATGCTAACAACACCTGCGAGACTTCTCGTTAAATGTACCCTCTTTCTCAGGCGATCTCTATTCTGTCAAAATAATGTGGCCAAGAACAAGCGAAGAANTCGTTAAATGTACCCTCTTTCTCAGGCGATCTCTATTCTGTCAAAATAATGTGGCCAAGAACAAGCGAAGAACGTGCTCGCAATCGTAATACAGGCTTTGTTTGTTTCATGTCACGTAAAGATGCCGAAGATGCGTTTGATGCCTACTGTGACGCAGACGTGTTTGGAAATGGAAGACGCATTGTCTTGAGGTGGGGTAAGAATGTAAAGAAGACAGTGAAATTTGGCGTGGGCGTGCCTGCCAACATGAGAAAGAAGCCAAGAGCAGGCACGATAGCGGAAACGGAAACAAAAGATGTATCAATTGAATCAAAACAATCATCGACTGCTTACTCGTTGGAGGAAAACAAGGCAAAGGCTACTCAACTCAGTGATTCCTTGCAATTTGACACGCCTGTATATGACCCCGCAAAGAACTCTGCCAACGCAATTGTTGTAACAGCGCCTGCAGACGCACGGCGGTTGAAATTTATCTCTACGGTTGCATCATTTGTTGCAAAAGATGGTTCATTACTAGAACAAAAGCTCATTGAAGCGGAATCTTCAAATCCAGCTTTTCAATTCTTATCACATGGGGAGGGAGACGAAGAACAAATGGCAGAACACATCTATTACAGATGGCGAGTGTATTCATTCTGCCAAGGTGATGGGGAGAACTTGTGGAGGACAGAACCCTTTGTAATGTTTGAACCACATGGAAGATGGTGGATTCCTCCAGCACTGAACGCACAAGCTGCGTATATGGAAGAAGAAGAAACAAAGCGCATAGAAAACGACAGAGCAGCTGCTCAAGAAGAAAGAAGGAGGCTATCACAAAAGACAGGAAGAGAAATGGAACGTGCCAAGTTTAGTCGAGGCGAGCTAAAATTGAATGATTGGGAGAGAGGGAAATTTGATGAGTTGTTACGAAAGAAACTCTGCGCCTCGCAAGAATCAATTTGTGATGCCATGTCATTTGCATTTCAAAAGAGTGGTGCTGCTAGAGAGATATCCGGACTGTTGAAAGAGTCGTTGCTGGAACAGGATGGTGGCATTTCTGTAGATACAAGGATTGCAAGATTGTTCCTGCTTTCAGATATTCTGTTCAACTCTCAACAACCTGGCGTCAAGAACGCGTTTCAATACCGAGATGCAATTGAAAAAATGGCACCCGAAATATTCGAGAGCTTGGGTCGTCACGGAAATGGAAAAGCGGGACGCATTGTCATGGCCAAGCTGAAAAAGGCTGTCAGCTCCGTACTAAGCGCATGGGTCAACTGGAGTGTGTTTGATTCTTCGTATATAGACGAGTTAGAGAGTAAGTTTGAAGGTCACAAAATATCAGTTGCAAAAATCATTCAGGAAGAAGAAGAGGAGCAAGTCTGTGAAACAAGAGAAATAGAATCATCAGAAACAGTCAAAGCAGAAGAAATTGAGATGCATTTTACAAAGACATCCACTGTCCCTGTAGGTGGAGGGTTTGTTGCAGTAGCCGATCAGGATGAAAAGAATGACCAGAACAGTGCGATAGTAGACGAAGATCTGGATGGCGAAGCACTAGATGACGATGATCTGGATGGTGAACCATTGTCAGATGGAGATTTAGATGGCGTATCACTGTCGGATGAAGATCTGGATGGTGAGGCGCTTGATGATGATGAGATTCTTGATGCTGATTGATAGAAGCAGACTCTAATAATATGCGACTTACATGTGTAGAGCATGGACAAAGTTTCTTGTATTAATGAACCTAATGACTTTCTTACTGTCGCACCATTTAGATTTTGTACTAATTCCGAAGGCTCATTTATCTGTACCTGGAATCTGCGAAGATCTTCCGCCTTCTTTTCATCACAAACGATGGCACGACAAAGGGCCGTTGTAATTCTTCTTGTAAGTACGCAGTAATAGTAGGCACTCTAACTTCTAGCAAAAGCAAACACTAACACTATCGTAGAGACGTGTGCTGCTGCAACTTAGGGGAGATATCACGTCGTAACAATGGCAACTCCTCTTCACGGCCGAATTGACTCGGCCATACGCACAGCCAAACAATGGGAGGGCGACAAATCTCTCCTCACTGAAATTCGTGAATCGATTCCAATGGAACTTTTATCTAGTTCCAGAGCTTGTTTGCGAGAGAGAGGCTGATTGGCGATCCTTCTTAAACGGTGATGATACCACTGCTGCTGCCGGTGCTGCTATCAAAGCGACCAAATCTCCTTACTTTAGAGACGATGATGTGAACTATGAAGGAGATGATATCTTATTGAAGCGGTTGACTCTTTACTTCAAAACAGAAGTGATGAAGTGGTGCAATCAACCCCCCTGCTGCAATAGCACTTGCACTGGAAATGATGATGGCAAAAAGATGGAAACCAAGGGGATCAGAGGACCAACTACACAAGAGGAAAAGACCGGCGGTGCTTCTCGTGTAGAAGTCTACAACTGTACCCTCTGTAACACTGAGACCACCTTTCCACGGTACAATTCCCCGAGAGCTCTATTGAAATCCAAACGTGGGCGATGTGGAGAGTTCGCCAATCTATTTGGAACGTATTGCCGCGCTCTTGGATTTGATACTCGGTACATTTTAGATTTTACAGATCATGTATGGGTAGAAGTATGGTCGGTTCGACAACAACGGTGGCTTATGGCTGATTCGTGTGAGGGCTTGATCGATCGCCCCAACATGTATGAACAGGGGTGGGGCAAAAAGTTGAGCTATGCTGTGGGGGCAACACATGATTCTGTGGCAGATGTCTCGAAACGTTACACAAGGAAATTCTTGTCGGACGACTTTCAAACTAGACGGCGTGAGTTTTCACCGAATGAGGTGATGAGTGATCAGGTGTTCATGCAAATGAATGGAACAGTGCGGCAAACGAGCAATATGGCCAAGGGACGTGCGGAAGAGTTGGACAAACGTGCCAAAATGGAAGAAAAGTTCTTCAATACTGTTCAATCCTCGGGAGTATGGGATTCAGAATATCGTGAGGGAAGAATTAGTGGATCTTTAGCTTGGAAGGCAGCTCGCCGTGAATTGGGTGAAGGAAATGTTACTTCGAAAACGGAAGAAAAGAAGGATGGTGATGACGAAGCTTCCTCCGAGGAAACCAGTTTTTGGGTTGAAAGCTTTCTTCCCTCACCTCGTTATCAAAATGATTTGATTATCGCGGTGCGTCCCAAAGCTGCAGAAGGAAAGAGATGGTCAATTCAAGTTAATGGAATCCCATGTGCAGCATCACTGGCAAATGGTGTCGCAGTAGTAATTGTGGACGAGTTATCAGGATGCATCTTACAATCGAAGGCATTTTCAGACTGGTCATCTGTAGCATCATTCTTGAACACTGTTCCAGATGGAAGGATTGTCGCTCTTTGCTCCTTTGTTGACGAGAAGGTGGAGGGAGAAGAACAGAAGGAAAGCACCAACAAAACCAATTGCTCGGAGAGTTCCAAATTTGGTAGACTCGGTGGATTTGATTATGACAAAGTTACCTCGTCGCCGGAGAATTTTGTTTCATTCATTGGTCGTCTTGCGTTTCATCCAACGTGGTCGTCGTTCCATATATCTTCGGAATCGTCGGCAATGGAAGTATCTATCCAATTGGACAAATCTGCAGCATCTGCCACTTACAAGCTTCGATCGGAGAAAAATACCGTGCCTGCTGCGGTCTTTACACGACTTCCTGATTATATTATGCCATTGAACACGCAACTTCTTGCGAGTAATTACCAGAAACGAGTTGCGTTTGAAGCCTATATGGAGAAAGATTCCAATTCATCCTCAATTGTTGGGTACACAACAAGGTCTGAGACTCCAGTGTATCTAATTCAGAATAGTGCATTTCCTTTTAGGGCAGCGAATGGACCGACACAGAAAACTGCTGAAAGCGAAGATTCATCTTGGACAACATATCATTATCTGCCAGATGCAATTGTCCCTGATGATGATGTTGTGGAAGAAAAGCACGATTCAAAGAATTCAGGCACTCCCAATTTTGACATCCCAATAGCCGATGACTACTTCATGGGCCTCCTTGGTAGCCAGCTACTTGTGAAAAATGGCACCTCGTCTGATCCAACGCTGCTAGACACATCTAGTGCATTAGCAAATTCGCGTCTAATAGCACTTTACTGTTCAGCGAGCTGGTGCAGCCCTTGCCGAGGCTTTACTCCAATGCTTATTGAATTTCACAATGTCTTGAAGGAGGAGGTAGCATCTAGTCATGGGCTTGAAATAGTGTTCGTTAGCTCCGATAGAAGTGATGCAGAATTCCAACAATACTACAAGAAGATGCCATTCAAAGCAATGCCATTCTCACAAAGAGAGCTTGCCCAAAGAGCAAAGTCGCTGTTTGGTGTTCGAGGGATCCCCAGCTTGGTAATTATCGACTCGTTATCTGGACGTATTGTTGTGTCACCCGATGAGAGCAGGAGAGAGGTGCACCAAGCTTGTCAATACGGAGAAAAGGCGATCGAACGTTTGTTCCATAGTTGGTTAGATAAAATTCCGCAGGAAAGCAAATCAATGATTGACATCCTGGCCCTTTCCTGCGCCGAGGCAGACGAAACTGTCCAGACTGGAGCAAGTAACACCAAAGCAGAGGCATACCTCAAGAGATGGATAGAGAAAGTCACGGCCCCGAGCCCGTTATCCAAAGAGGATATTGCAGTTCGGGTGAAAGAACTTTTCCCACGACTTGTTGCTCAAGGTTTGGCACCAAACGAAGCTGCAGCAGAAGCAATAAAGCAAGCAACTCTGCAGCAAAGCGATCCAGCATTAGAATCAGGTCGTATAGGGGGCGAAAGTAAAGTTGCCACGCAATACAAGTCGGATGTGAAAACGGACATTTCAGTTGCGAGGGCAGTAGATACTTTTTACAAAACGAACTCTGACGATAAAGACAAGGTAGTGGCAGTATTATCAACTGCTCAGAAGTATGTGGCAAATGTGCAAAAAGATCCAACAAACCCTCGATTCCGAAACTTTCGCCTCGCCAATAAAGTTTTTGACAGAATAACGTCGAATTCTGGGAGCATGGAGCTTCTGCAAAGTTTCAACTTCTCTGCATTTCATTCAGACATAGATTTTCTGGCGTCTATTCCTTTATCAGTAGATCTTGAGCTTTTAAGCAGGGTGTTAGAAAAAGTATTGGAGACATATCAAAGCACCCGCTAACGATAGACGGTCTTATAAAATGATAGATGAAGCTATCAGCTAAAGCGCTGCTGATTCAGTGAATCACTCAAACTCAAAACGAATGTTGCAAGCCCTTTGGCCTGATTAGCTTTGCTTATGGAACCCAGAACTGCTTGCAATCGCTGAGCTGCCTTGGCCTCTTTACTGGTGTATATTTTGCCAAGAACCTTGACTAAATTACAAATGCTTACAGCATAATCTTGCATAGTTTCATTGTCAATCTCAGACATTTCATCAACGGCAGAGAATACGTGCACAAATAAATCAGAGACCTCTAGCAGTATCATCAAAAAGAAGGTGGTAACATCTAGCCCAATGCATCCTCTCAACATATTCTCTCTGGCTTCAAAATCATTCACAGGTATAACTTCCCACTCCTTTATCTCGCCCTCAATTGCGTCGATTTCACTGCAAATGCATTGCCATGTGTTATCTATACTAGCACTTGTAATCCAGTTATGATTGATTGACAGAGTTTCCACAAGGTTGACAACTTCGTGCTTGATTTTTGAGCTAACAAATATAGTCTCGCCTGAGTTCTGTATTACCTCAAACGATCTGTCAGTATTCTTATCGCTACTTCCACTGTCATTATTGGCATTTGGGATGTAAAAGGTCCACTTCTTTGAGCCCGTTACATTGTAAGACCACGAGAAAGAATGCAGAACGTCAGAGTGCAATCTCGTTATTGATCCGCTAGGACCCCAATAGACGAACTTGTAATCTCCACCGTCAGAATACTTTGCAAGAAAATTGTTGAGTAAGTCACGTTCAAAAATGTCCGGTGTCTTGTAAAGTGGGAGAGCGCAACTAACATCGTTTGATTGTTTGCTTTGTAGCAATTGAATAAGATGCCAATCTTTGAGATATTGTCTCGACACTTCTTCTCCTCCTTCGTTACTTTGTTGCTGAGAACTCGATATCCAATCTTTTAGACTCATCATGATTGTTTCACATTCCTCTGCCCTACCATCTTCATCTAACTCATTCTTTCCATCTATTCTAACTGGCACCATTGTATCTTCTCCTACACATCTTTCAAACCATGCAGTATTGATCCTACTTTCATTGCCTAATATTGCACCTTTTGATGTTGTGTCACTCATGCTCCACTTGAGAGATATATCCTTAAATTGTAACTTGTCAAATCCACGAATAATGCAGGGAACATTTCGAAAACAATATTCTCGCTTGAAGTCGGATGAGGTCGATAGAGTGCTGCTTATGTCACCGTCTCTGTACCATCCATTCTTGTCTACATGCACAATATCCAGCTCAGATGTTTCATGTAGGCGCTGTATCCCTAATTCTCGCTCTTTCTCAATATTCTCGGATAATAACCAGGCCGAGTGGAAGAGTTGTTGAACATGTTTGCGATGCTCGATGCTCAATAAAAGTTGTTCTGTGGCTTGAGCACATGATGGATCAGCGCTTTTGAGATGCAACAATTCATGCAGCCGCTCCACAAGTTTACTGCAATCATTGAGAGCAGCGCGCATATGTTGTGAGTTAGTTGATAGAGAAGATGAGCAGACACTCTCTTCGTCGGTTGATTGATCAACCGTGTCCATTATCTTCGTTGCCCTTTAGATGCCTCCATATTATTGCATTGCTTTATCATGCAATTTGAAAGAAGGAAAGAAAAAAATCTGGAGGAGGGAAGGGAGCAACGTCGGAATTAGTATGTATCTGCGTAGAAGGCTACGGACCGCCCATGATTTTTACTCGATACAACGACAACGACGTCCTGCCTATTATCGTATCCTATTGCTGCAGCTCTATTAGATCACCAACCGGCAATCTGTCTTCCATTATGGCTCCTCTAACATTGTTGTCATCGCCATCCATCAAATCAGCAACCGCAGCTACGGCTGCCATTTT